>SJYA01003419.1:3979-25105 GCA_006410615.1 Neotragus moschatus
ACCTTTCTAGACTGATAGAGTAGCTGGCTTTTAAAACGATTTTCCTCTCTAGGTAATCATATGAATAGCAAAGAGAGGAAGAGTACTGATATATACGATTTACACACACACACATGCACACTTACAAGTGAATTGAGGGATTGATAGAGGGATGGATAGACATGTGAAATAAAACGTTAACTGTAGAATCTAGGTGGCAAGTATTTGGGTGTTCTTTGTACAATTCTTTCAAGTTGTCTTCTATATGTTCAAAATTTTTCATAACAAAATATTGGGGAAAATGTTTTTTTCTGTTCTTCTGTATGTCCAAAAATTTTCGTAACAAAATATTGGGGAAAATTTTTTTCTTAGTAATAAAAAATGTTCATGGCTTTAGGTTTCAAAATTGTTAAAGGACATTTTCCCCCAAATGTGCATTTTTATAACAACCTTATAATGCTGCCAGAAGCTTTTATGGCTTTATTTATTTTATTGAGTATTGTTAACTTTGTACTCTCACCTGGAGGCAACCAAGGAAATGAGAATACATGTATAATTCGAAATAATGATGGACAGGGAGGCCTGGCGTGCTGTGATTCATGGGGTCGCAAAGAGTCTGACACAACTGAGCAACTGAACTGAACTGAAGAAAGGAAATGCAGGAACTTCTTTCTTTAGTGAGTACAAAGTGGATATATTTTGTGATTATCTTTGTTCCTGGGAGCAAAAGAGGTACACAGTAGTGTGGTTGTGCAAAGGGGTGGGGAGGGATGCGGAGGGAGAGGCAATTGTCTGCTACATTTTGTCCACTGGGGTTACAGATACTTTAATATATTAGTTGTGTTTGACACTTTGCAACTCATGGACTGTTTAGCCCACGGGATTCTCCAGGCCAGAATACTGGAGTAGGTAGCCTTTCCCTTCTCCAGGGGCTCTTCCCAACCCAGGGATCAAACCCAGGCCTCCAACAGTGCAAGCGGATTCTTTACCAGCTGAGCTACAAGGGAAGCCCAAGAATACTGGAGTGGGTAGCCTGTCCCTTCTCCAGTGGATCTTCCTGACCCAGGAATCAAACTGGAGTCTCCTGCATTGCAGGCAGATTCTTACCAACTGAGCTATAAGGAAAGCCCCAATATATTACATGAAATCATGTAAAACAATGTGGACCAACTTGTTTAGTTGAAAACAATGAAGTTCAAGGTTTTGAGCTAAGTCTAACTGATCCAACTGAATCTGCTCTGAGGAAAAACTCAGACCTATGACTGAGGGCTGTATGAAGCCTTGTAACTTGACAAGGTTGGACCACTGATCACAAGCACTAGAAGACAGAATAAACTGCCCATTGTCTTTATTCTCAAATATGTAATGAATGTGGATGCACTTTGGTAAGTGCTGTGGGGGATGCAAAGATAGTTGCACACTACTGTCTCATTCAGAAATGTACATAATATAAACAAGAAAACAAGACCTAATTAACATAAGTAATATTTATATAGCACCTTCAGTTTGTAAGATATTTCTTATAGATTAACTCACTTAGAAAGACAGGTTACTGTAAAAATTTGAATACCATTATTTTTAATGGCAAAGTTCTGGGAAAAATCTAAAGGTCCCTAAGCAAAACAATGATAAAATAAATCCTAATATGTATATTCAATGAAATATTATCCAGTCCTTAAAATTGACAGTATACACATACATATACTGACATACAAAAAATTTTTTTATCATGTTTGGTAAGCAAAAGGAGTAATGTATTACAATGGAAAATACAGAGGAAATTCCATTTTTAATAAAAAGAAAATTACATATACATATAGATACACACACATATACACATAAACAGTGGAGTGCTTCAGCTGGCCCATACTGACTCATGAGACAGCTAAATGGTTAGGGATTTTGTGAGGCAGTTCTTAAACAACTCAGTAGCTTGAAATAGGCCATAATGGAAATCTTTAAATCACAGAAATCAGCAAAGATTGCAAATCAGGGTCTTCCTTCCTACATCCCCTCCCTCCCCCTAGATGGTTCATGGTTTACCAGCTTAATGACTGTAAAAATATTAGTGAGGATATATAACAAAATATTAAGAATTGTTCTCTTTAGTTAAATTAGAGCTTTTAAAATTTTTTAGTTGTGCTTATCTGTTTTCTGCCCTTCTGTCATTCCAACAACAAGTATGCTTTACCTGAATAGTAAAATCAAGCTCAGAATTTTTAATGACAAACAAGCAAATGAAACAGCAGCACATATTAAGAGCTGAATGAATAAAATGAAGGTCCAGAGGAAAAAGCAAGTCTCTGGATGCTGAGAAGGCTGTGTTTAATGGAAAATATTTGCAGAATTATAGACAAATGACACTTCTTTGTCTACAGTGGAAACGAAGGAAGGTCCCAGAATGAACTAGTCACAGAGGTGGCCCTGAAACCCAGGTGCGTTAGTCACTCAGTCACGTCCAACTCTTTGTGACTCCATGGACTGTAGGTCACCAGGCTCCTCTGTCCATGGAATTCTCCAGGCAAGTATACTGGAGTGGGTTGCCATTTCCTTCTCCAATAAACCCAGGTGTACCCTCCTGCAATTCACTGTTTTTCTCAACTAATAAAAAATCTTAGCACAGAAGTTTACATGCAGTAGGTATTTAATGAATTTGTGAAAGGCCCTAAGACTTCCACTATTTGCCACTGCTGGTTAATAAAACTGATAAGAAACACACTCTACTATTCTTGCTGGGATTCTGCAAGACTCATCCAATTACTCCAAATGTTTTTTGTTGTTGTTGTTTTGTTTTACTTGAGAAGTTGCCTAAATGTAGCCATAAATTAAGTATTTTCATCACAATTATTCAAGATAGCTTTTCAGTTTGACCAAGGGTTGGCAAACATTTTGTGTATTTACAAAGAGTAAATACTTTAGGCTTTGCAGGTCCTGGTCTCTACTGCAACTACTCAACTCTGCCACTGTAATGCAAAAGCAGCCACAGACAACACAGAAGTGAATGGGCATGCCTGTGTTCCAATAAAACTTTACAAAAACAGGCAGTAAGGGGATTTCAATGTGGGGCATGGTTTGCTGATCCCTAATGTAGGTAATCTAGAGAAGGCAATGGCCCCCCACTCCAGTACCCTTGCCTGGAAAATCCCATGGACAGAGGAGCCTGGTGGGCTGCAGTCCATGGGGTCGCTAAGAGTCGGACACGACTAAGCGACTTCACTTTGACTTTTCTCTTTCATGCATTGGAGAAGGAAATGGCAACCCACTCCAGTATTCTTGCCTGGAGAATCCCAGGGACGGGGGAGCCTGGTGGGCTACCGTCTATGGGGTCGCACAGAATCAGACACAACTGAAGCAACTTAGCAGCAGCAGCAGCAATGTAGGTAATCAGCAGGTTGATCCTTTTTTATTTTAATTTTATCCCATTTTCAAACATCATAGTGGAAGCAGTTTATTAATTAGCTGAAACCATGCATGTTGGTGTCAGCATTAATAATCTGTGGTACCAGAGACCCTCTGANGACACAACTGAAGCAACTTAGCAGCAGCAGCAGCAATGTAGGTAATCAGCAGGTTGATCCTTTTTTATTTTAATTTTATCCCATTTTCAAACATCATAGTGGAAGCAGTTTATTAATTAGCTGAAACCATGCATGTTGGTGTCAGCATTAATAATCTGTGGTACCAGAGACCCTCTGAGGTAGTTACTAAAACCACATTTTCAAAAGAAATACTGATTATGATTTCCTCTATGCCATGTTATCTTCCTATGACATACATGCTCTGTGAAGCTATGCAAGAACCAAACTGGTTAAATAGAAAGCTCTCTGTGACCTCTGAAAAGCCACTTGCATAATCTCACTGAGCCTCAATTCTCAACTGTAAAAAAAAGATAATGACAGTTAGCTCACAAGGTTTTACACTGGATGGAATTATATACTGTATGTGAAATCACTTTGCAAGCAACAGCAAAAAAGCTATTGATATTTAGGCTATCGTTATTTTTAAAATCTTCTCAAAGTTTACAGAAGAGAGAAATACTAGGGTATTTTGCAATGTTTTTCATTGCAATGAATCATTTTGTAACGTTCTGTCAAAAATACTAGACTCACAGATCCAGAGAACACACTAGTGGTTACCAATAGGGAGCAGGAAGGGAGAAAGGCAATACAGGGATAGGAGATTAAGGGGTACAAACTCAGGTATAAAATAAGCTACAAGAATATACTGTACAACATGGGGAATATAGCCAATATTTTATAATAATAACTATAAATGGGGCGTTACCTTTAAAACTGTGACTCACCATATTGTACAACTGTAACATATAACATTGTACATCAACTATACTTGAATAAAAAAAATTGCTAGAACTTCTTAGCTTTTATTTTATAAAGCTAGATTTTTAGGTACCATTTTTCCTTCATTATACCAATAAATAAGAATGGGGGCAAATTCCTTGAACCTGTAACTCATTTATGTTTATTCCTTCCCCAATTAATTTATAAAATGAACATAATTGTAAAAGAATGAGAAATAAATTTTGTTAAGAGGTGCTTTTCCCCCACTCTGCTTATCCAGAACGTCTATTATCATTCACAATAAGACTGTCCTTATAATAGAAAAAAAGAAATTCAAAACATTAATGTTCCTATCATCCCAACCTAGCCTTCATGAGGAAACAATTCTTCAAACTGCAACTACAGGTTTAAATATGAGGCTGATATAAATGAAACATGGTGCTCTCCCAAAGCCTCCCTACATGAAAGAAGGAGCAAGGCTTAGTCTGTAGTGTTTATTCCACCATCATTACAATGTAATGAGATGCGACTGAACTGAGTGAATCCAAAGCCAATATCTCACCTAAAAAGAACAGAAGTTTGGCTAGTTAGTACCCATCCCAAATTAAAGAGAGCTAAATTTTCCCCAAACAGTTTTAAAATATTACTAAGTCCAATTGATAAGAAGGGCAGAGACTCTCCTTTGTTTGGGGGAAATAATTTTGATCTTTATGTAAAGCTGATGTCTTAGAGTTAGAATAAAATCAAACAGCAGGAAGAACTTTCAATAAGATATTAAGGCATGCTAACACACAACATCAAATTGCTTTTCTTTTCATCTGGAAGATAAGAGGCTTGGAACCACATTTTGTGTATCTCAGCATGGTTAAAGCATCTTCTTGAAAGAAATCAGCTGTGTTAGAATGAAACTGCCTTTGTTGAAGGAAGTAGGTTATCTGTTCCTTTTTTATGTGTTATTCTGTTTTTTTCCCCCAAAGCACAATGACCTATTCAGAATTTTCTGGAAATAGGTCCCTTTATAGTATTGAAACTTTATATATATATATATATAGATATATATCAGTTGAGAAGTTATCACTCCAAAGTACCAAACTTTTTCATTTTTTAAATAAAGTTAAAATATTTTTACGGTAAAAACCGAAAAATGTAGAGACGTATAATAAAGGAGTAAATGACGTATTTTTCAGAAAAAAAAAAAAAGAAAACTGCCCCATAACTCCATCATCCTGAAATTGCCACTTAACAAACTGGTATATTTCTCTGAGCTTAGGTCTATGAGTGCCATCCTGTTTTTATATATACTATTATGTCATTAGCTTTGTCTTGGGTCACTCAGTACTTAGAAACATTTTAAATGTTAGTACTGATAAGGTATTGTCATTTACCAAGATGGCAACTTAGGTTGTTTTTTCAATTTTGCCAAGATGACCAAACTTTCTTAAGATGGAACTATAAATAAAACACATTCCACACTCCTCAGACTTCTTTCACATAATTAAGCCAATTCCACTTGTAAGAAGCCTTGTGTATGTGGTGTGGGGTCTCATTTTCCTCATCTATAAAATGGGACCAATTATATCCACTTTATGGTGAGGAGTCAATGAACTGAGAAACCACTACCTACCAAGCCATTTAGCACAAGAAGCATTTAAGAACTGTCACTTTCCCTGTCACTTTACTCAAATAGCATGGGCAATGAACTTTCTTTTCACAAGATGGAGCTAAGAAATGATGAGTGCCTTGTCCACGTAGCGCGCACTGCATCGATCCCACTGAGTGGGCACACAATCAGGTTGGTGAGGCCTACCTGGCCAGGGAGGACTCGCTCCTCCTTCTCTGGCCCCAGGATGCAGGGCTTTTAAAATTCCCCTCACTTTCTTTCTCGCTCTCTGTTCTCCTCCCCTCCCCACTCTTCCCTTGCTCTCATGAGGTTGGTAGCAACTTCTTACTCCTGCCAGGGCACCTGTTTCTCTTCCTCTGTAGGACTCTGTGGCTTTCGAGGTTGGGAAACTTGTTCACCTGGTTTGACACTGTGTAAACTACAAGTCAGTATTCTGAGTGTCAGCTGGGACGACTGTCTCTAATGTGAAATGCAAAGTTTTATAGTAGGGCCCTGTAAAACCTATTTAACTATTCGACTGTGTGTGTATATAGGGCTCTGTAAAATCTATTTTGCTACTCGAATGTGTGTGTGTGGTATGTTGGTGGGGGAGATATTTTGCTGTGTCTTGTGTTTGTGACGTGTTGGTTGGGGAGGTATTTCCTGGTAGGAAAGATTTCCAGCTGGCTGGATTTTCTGGCAGCTGAGTGTCTGGCCTTTCTACCTCTTCCCCTTTCTCTCTCACCTATATATAAAGTTCATTATTATAAATGTGTTTCTAATCCAGATAGAAACCCTTTGTTCCGCTTTTCCTACAGAGATGAGAAGTATCAAAACAACACATTTTAAACTCTTCATGGTCCTCAGATAAAACCAAACTCTACTTCGTTACCAGAAAATGTTTTACTTGTTTTGTGTTCCTACAATTTCCAGAAATGTCACTAATAATTCTTTTTCTCTTTACACACATCAAGAGTTGGGGTCTCCGTGGCACTTGTGTTCCAGCTTCATCGGCTAAGTTTACAAGTCAGGCAAGGATGAGTTTAGAAGTCAGGCAGGGCCCTGAAGACATTTCTACCCCGCTTCCCGCCCCCCCCCGGCCCTCCCCCCTCCATGTTTCCACATCGGAGAGAAAAGACGGCTGCGTGGATTTTTAGGGTCGTGTATAAGAATTACATGTTAGTTTTTGTAACTGAGTCCAGAGCAGTGCCTAGTACAGTCCACTCCACGTGTTTGTTCAATTTAAATTCAATTCGATCAACTGTGCCCGCTTCGATTCTAACGGCGATTTAGAACCCTCTTCCTAAGGCCCCGTCGCGACACAAGCTCATCCTGCCAGAGCCCACCAGGTCGCGGTGAGGGCTGAGGGGCCCGAATTGGCCCTTTCCGTTGGTCAAATTCAGTCGACTGTCGGCAATTTCCAACGCTAGCCCCTAACAGGAAGGCGGTACGCCCCGGCTCCATTCCCACCCTCCCAGGTTCCTGTCGCATTCCTGTGACAGGGACGGTGGCGGAGCAGAGGAGCCTGGCGGGCCGGCCTGGGCCCCCGTCCCCGACCCCGGCCCCGGCCCCCTCCCCCGGGAGGCCCGGCCCCCGCCGCCGGGGGCCCCGCACGCACCTGAAGAGGGGCCCGAGCTGCAGCAGGTGCAGCAGCAGCACGAGCGGCCGGTCGCGGGTGAAGTCGCGGTGCACGAAGAGCAGCGTGAGCTGCACCAGAGCACAGGGCAGCAGCGAGAAAAGCAGCGTCAGCGCCTGCCACATGCCGTCCCCGCCCGAGCGGTAGGTGCTGCTCAGGTACAGCGCCACCGACGTCTCGGCCACGAACAGGAACACGGACGCCAGCACCGAGCCCGGGAATTTCATCTCCGCGCGTCAGCGGCGCGCACCGGCGGCGGACGCGGTGGCGGTGGCGGTAGCGGTGGCGGTGGCGGCGGCGGCTGCCCCGGGGGCTCCCGGCATGCCCGGCCCCAACTGCTCCCGCGCTCTGCGCTGCCCGCCGAGGGCGCGGGGCCCGGGCGCTGGAGCTGGGCCTGGGGGCGAGCGACCCGGCGGGGCTGGGGCGGGGCGCGCGGCCGGGGCGGGACACGCCCACGCGCACCGAGCGCCGCCCGCGCGCCTCAGCGCCCGTCGCGTCTCCGCGGCGACGAGCCGCGGGCGGGCCGCGAACCCGCGCCCGGCGACCGCCCGCGCCGAGCCGCACAGGAGGCGGCGGGCCCCGCCGGCCCCGCGCGCAGCCGCTGGGTCCTAAAGCCCTTCGGACGACGCTTCTGTGGGAAACCTTCACATCCCTTCAAAAACCTGCAGCCCCGCGGGACCCGGAATTGGGATCTGGATGCCTTTCCAGCCGGGGCTCTGTTTTCTGGACCTAAATAACGCCGAATCCCTCAAAAGGATCAGCGTTTCCGGTCACTTAAAAAAAAAAAAAAAGCTGAGCCCGCAGATGCTTTTCAAAGTGCAAGTATATCGTCACGCACCCGGAATGGACCTTTTCACCCGACCAAGTCTGAAGCATTGCTTCCAAGGTGAAAGAGCGCTTTCCTTCCCAGAAAACGTGCTTTCAAAAATATTGATATATTCCTTCATAACTGACTAATTCAGCCCGCTGAAGACTAAGACCTAATAAGGAAACGATTTTCTAGGCCACACCATACCTCCCTCCGCTTGCTGCTTTGTGCCAGCCCCAAGACTAACACAGTGCCCTTTCACTCATTGGATCGGTGACAGCCTTCTGGACATCAGGATGGGCTCAGCCACCCCTCCCTTTGCCGCTCAGAGTTTGAGCCTTCATTAAATCTCTACAACTCGAGTTCCAACCTGTTCCATAAGAGATTGGACTTGAATAATTGTGAGATCCCTTTCCCTGCTGAAGTTAGGTGATTTCATCCATCTTCAGGTATCTCTGGCATTTTTCTATTTAGGAATATGATGGCAACACAAATAGAATGTGAAGATTCAAGAGGAATCAAGACAAAAAATGTAGAGAGAGAACATGAAGGACTGTTTTTCTTCATTCTTCTGTGGCATGGGAAAATCTATTTAAGCTGAGAAGTGCCAGGCCCATTCTCTAAAAGGATTACTAATATCTATTTATAGCACCCAGCAGGTCATCATGTTCTGGATCAAGATACACACACTGTCACAAGTACAGAATAGGCAGCCACACTCCATAAAGTATTCATTTGATATTTTATTTGACACCATCTTAACTTTTAAAGGAAAAATTAACTTGTAGCTTAAAGTTATGTTAGAGCACACTCAATATTTAGCATTAGATTTTATTTTTAAGGCAAAGGATTATCACAGATTTTATATTAAGTAGACTGTACATAAACAGGCAGGGTGTGATAAGCCAATAAATAACATTGCTTTAAACACTATAGAGTCCAGTTTATGGCGTATTATTTTCTAACAGTACAAAACTAACACAGAAAATACATTTGGAAAGATCACAGTGTTTAGAACATTGTATAACAGCAGTTTTAAAGACAGTAAGGTGCATCTCTAAGCTTCTGACTCAACCCTGCTTCCAGAGAATTCATTATACCATGCACTGGCTGTAAGCAAATCCCCCATGTGAAGGGGAGGCGGACATCTACTGACCTGTAGCACTTCCCCTGCCAGGAACAACCAATAACAAAAGCTAAAATCCGATGAGCATTGATTGGCAAGTTGATCCTGTTCAGCCAGGGACCAGCTAACTTGCCCCAGTGACCATGTCTTTGTGTATTGTTTGCCATTTTGTCCTTGAGAATAATGTATGCATTTGAGTTTGTGATTGCTAGTTTCTCTGTCAAATACCTAAATGGATTGTTACTAAAGATCAATTGAATGTCATGTATTGCATTATATTTTCTTGCTCTGACTGAAATACCCATTATTTTCTTGAAATATTAAGTACACAATAACAGACTTCTAAAAAGTGGTTTTTTTTGGCATAATAACATATAATATACCAGAATACTTGAGAATTTGGTTTTATTATAAAATACAGTACTACAACATTTTGTGATATAGCAAAATATCTGACACAATGTTCTGCTCTAAATTTAGATGTAATTGCTACAAATATGTCTTTTAAAGCGCCTCAAAGTACCCCTAAAGGAATATAATAATTAGCAATGGGTTGTAGAACCAAAAAGAAAAAAAAAGGCATTTTTGAATAAGTCTCTCATTTTGTGTGCAAGGCTTTCAAAATTTTAGTTATATACAACATATATCTGGTGATGGATTTAATGCCATTGGAAATTAGACTTTTAAAGTCATAATAACTGATCTGTGTTATTTGGTGTATTGTAAAATAAATTTATGTTTTTAACTCTGCATGTGTGCTGAGGCAAATGCATTGTAAAAAGAATACAATTTTATTAATACTACTAATTTATTGAGCAGTTCTTCAAAATTCAGTAATACCTTAAATCATGCATGCGTGCAAAATCGCTTCAGTCATGTCTGACTCTTTGCAACCCCATGGACTGTAGCCCACCAGGCTCCTCTTTCCATGGGATTCTCCAGGCAAAAATACTGGAGTGGGTTGCCATGCTCCCCTCCAGGGGATCTTCCCTACCCAGGGACTGAACCCAAGTCTCTTGAATTATCGTATGTATTCATTCCTAAATATAGTTNGTCTGACTCTTTGCAACCCCATGGACTGTAGCCCACCAGGCTCCTCTTTCCATGGGATTCTCCAGGCAAAAATACTGGAGTGGGTTGCCATGCTCCCCTCCAGGGGATCTTCCCTACCCAGGGACTGAACCCAAGTCTCTTGAATTATCGTATGTATTCATTCCTAAATATAGTTAGGAATAAGCAGTTCTATTCTATTGACAGATTATTCTTTTGTATCCCCCCAAATAATTAAGGAATTACACTAGTTTGCTAGAGAATGTGAAATGTAGCATTTACAGAGGTGAGCTTTTTTCTCCAATGATACAACCATATTTCTGTAAGTATCATGAATTGTGTAAAATCTTTTTGGTGAAGTAAATTCTGTTCACTTGGGAAATGCACATTTCAAAACTAGCACGTGGTGTTTGACTATTCTCTAGTATATGGCTTTGCAACCAAGTGACTTCCTCTAATAATCGGATTCTACTACAAAATCTATTTGAAAAATGTTAATTTAGCGCCATTAAATCCATGAGACTAATTCAGACTTCCTTTCCAAGTAGAGCTACCACACATGTTCAAAATTGGGAAGGCTGTTACCTTTTTTGAGAATGGACTGCTCTTCCAAATCAGACAGATTCTAAAACCAAACTTTTGCACTTAGAATGTCCCCCTCCTACATCTGGAAAGTCTATATAAAACCTCATGGTATATAATCTTCATTTTCAAGAGCAAAGGGATTCTACTGCTACTAGAGTCTTCAGAAGACATCTCTAATATTGAAATACTAAAGTCCTAAAAAAAAAGTCCTCTAAAAAAGAGGCAAAACGGATCATTTACTCTTATTTAAATACATCCATATAGAAGGGTTACTACAGTCAACTTGGACCAAATTAAGCAGCAGAAGTTATTTAATCGGTAATTGCCACTTAAGCACAGATCGTAAAACAAAACTTATAGGGGCAGCATCAGACTTCCCACTCAAACAAAGGCAAAAAGATCACTTGCTGAAGGTTGACAGTTGTCAAGTATAGTGTATATCTTCTTCAAACTGATCGCTAAGTCACAACTACTTCACACACTTTACGATAACAGCACACACTAAAGCAAGTAAATGAACACCACACACAAAATATTTTAAAGAAAGTATTAGCAGAAACAGTATTACTCTACTTATGAAACTGTAGTCTATGTTTACACATATACACATTCTGATGTTTCTCCCCTCATCTTGGTAGAGCTCATCATTTCTGAAAGAATGAGAGGAAGGTATGTATTGGGGTACTTTCTGAAGATCTGTGTCCACGTGCAAGACATTACAGCCATCTGCTGGTTTCAACTTAGTAGGTGGTTCTAGAACAAGAAGACATATCTTAGCTCTTGGGTGATTCTGAATACAAATAATAAGTAGAGATAGGCTCCAAAGACAATGGAGAAGGAAGGGAAAACACAAAACTTTGCTCAAGCAGAGACCTTGTGGCAATTTCCAGAATTCTTTTTCCCAGAAGTGTACTAAAGAATGACCTTACATCTTTGTGATGGCAAGATAATTGGTAGCGATTAATACTCAGGGACGTTGTTCTGGTATCTTTAATGTGATGTGGGGAGGGGGAGGGGTGTTAAAACACCTCTGCAGAAAAATAAATATTATAAGCATACCATAAACGTATGCCAGACTAACCATGTTTTTATAGTGGTAGCTGGGTAACCACCACCATCCAGAGGTGGTACCTTATAAACACAGAACTCAACAGCTGCACACCGGTTTCTTTATCCAGAAGAGTTTTTTCAGAGTCTATGACATGTTAGTGTACCATGGAAATCTCCAAAAAGGGGATAAAAGAATAGAACGTCCCTAACTTATTTCATCACTGAATCTATTTTTTCACAGGGCAGCTCTTGGTCCTAGTATCCTGCACACGGGGAAACACTTCAGTACTCAAGTAACATGTAGTGTTTGGTTTCCATTTTTCTCTTATAATGACAAAAACACACATGTGCTTTAGGAGGACCTTCTCAATCCTGAGGGACAGCAGTGGGATGCTAGCCCTACTGTCCAATGCAACAGCCAACCCACATGTGGCTCTTGAGCACTTGAAATGTGGCCAATCTGATTTGAGGTGTACACTAAGTGTCCAACACACACCAGGTTTTTAAAAGTTAATACCCCCAAATGTTAAATATCTCATTACTAACTATATTGATTACATGTTGAAATGATAATATTTTGGGTAGGCTGAGTTGAATCAACTACACCATTAAAATTAATTTCACTCTTTCTTTTGCATTTTTAATGGAGCTATTAGAAAAATTTTAAACTACGTATGTGGCTCACACTCGCAGCTCTGCTTGTGAAACTCACATCTGTTCTCATCTAGGAGATGGCTACTAATGCCTCTAACCTGGCAGCAGAAGTTGTATGAAAGTGGTGCTTAAGATAGACACTCAAATATAACTAGGGCCCTCGTTAATTATGTGCTAATTGATTAGAGAGCAGTTAACACACAATGAAGAGCCACTCATTAATTAGTTTATCCTTGCATATATCTGTTCACTCAGATATATCTAAGAGCTAAATGTTGGGTTTNCCTGGCAGCAGAAGTTGTATGAAAGTGGTGCTTAAGATAGACACTCAAATATAACTAGGGCCCTCGTTAATTATGTGCTAATTGATTAGAGAGCAGTTAACACACAATGAAGAGCCACTCATTAATTAGTTTATCCTTGCATATATCTGTTCACTCAGATATATCTAAGAGCTAAATGTTGGGTTTTATTTCATATGTGATTTTCATTCTAAGTCAGTCTCTCGCTCTCTTACACACACACACACACACACACACAATACAGACAGACACACACAAACTATTTTCTACACAAACTAAGAAAAGCCAAACAGCAAACAAACAGGAAGTCCTTGCAAACTGTGTTTTTAGAGTGTGACAGTCAAGCCTCCTGTATCTTTTCTCCGTTTCTCTCTCTCCTTCCTGAATATTCTACATGGAAAAGAAAGGCAAGAAAAGAAAGGGCCATCTGCTTTTTAAACCATGCTATTCACCACCACCACCCCTCCCCACAAAGAATAAAAAAGTGGATGATTTAGTTTTCATTTTAAAGGATTTTTTTTCAAATTCAGTTCAGAGGGGTAATGGGTACACACAAAGGCCAAAGAAGGTGCAGGAAGTTCTGCAGATAAGGGACTTTGGCATTTGTGGAGAAGTCCATGTGCAAACGACAAGGTTCAGGACTTTAAAGAAAATAAAAAGAAGTATATTTTCCACCCCATAGGCATCATCCATCAGGCATCAGTTCATTAGCACTTGTAATTAAAGAAACAAGGAGAGAGAGGGCACCCCTCGTATGAGATTTATGATCATGTGGGAGGCCCAGATGTTTAATGTAGCATGAACTTTATTGTTATTTTTTCCCAGAGCAGTACAAATAAAATGACCAGGTTTCTTTATAGAGGAGAGGCAGGATAAACACAGTCACCCTTCTCCTCTCGTGAACAGCTGTACCCAGGGTGGGCTATCTCAGACTGCAGAATGGGCCCAGCTCCTGCTGCTGCTGACCTTGAGGTCAGCCCTTCCATCCGGAGGGGACTCCAGCCTTCCTGGGCCTGGAGCTCTTAGCTACCAACTGACATGGATGGAAGAGATAAGGAGAAAGCTGCCATCTCAGGCGAAAGGAGGTCACATGATTAAGCAGACACAGAAAAACAAAAAACCAACACATCAGAATGTACTATTTAAAGAGAAAGAGGACAAGAAGTTGCTGGATCAGGGGTGGTATGGGATTAGAGGTCTTAGGAAGCAATAAAACCCATGAGTAAGATGACTGGTTTTTAGCAGCACCAAACGTGCCTCCACAACTCACACTGAGATGCTAAGCTTTCTCCCACCCAATCTTTGCCTGCCTTCTCATTGGCTTTCCTTGCCAAGTTTATGCCACAATCACCCAGCCTTGGTGAATATGAGGCTTAGTCATTTTGCTCTTGATTTAGGATAGTCAAAGTGAAGTCGCTCAGTCGTGTCTGACTCTTTGCAACCCGTGGACTGTAGCCCACGAAGCTCCTCTGTCCATGGGATTCTCTAGGCAAGAGTACTGGAGTGGGTTGCCATTTCCTTCTCCAGGGGATCTTCCTGACCCAGGGATCGAACCCAGGTCTCCCACATTGCAGGCAGACGCTTTAATCTCTGCACCACCAGGGAAGCCCTTAAATACAAGAATCCAAGTACTAACATCAAAGATTTCAAGGGAGGAAAGGAAGCCAGGTTGAAAGAAGGGGGAGGAGGCAGGGGCGGGACGAAAGGGGTGGCCTTACTGAATAAATCACCCAGGCCCCTAAAGGAAGGCCTTCTGTGCCATGAGAGTATATTTCTATCACTCTAAGTCATGCAATACTGAGGCCTGAATTAAAGTGCAAACCAGACTCAACTCCAAATTACCTTATCCCCCAGTTCATGTTTGCTCTGCAGACCTAACCAAGTAGCTCCTTTTCTTGAGTTACTGGCACTATAATCCTTTGTTTCCAGAGAGCAAAATAAATATTTGCATTAAAAGGAGCTCCCTGGTAACCAGCCTATTCCTACGAACTCAGCCCAGTGAATCAGAACTTTCTGAGGCACAAATGCTGTTGACAGGACTGGTTCTAGAATATAAAAACATACTTTGTTTTTACCCAGCAAGTGATCCAGATTGCAAGCACTGCATCACAAGGAGATTCCATTTGGCCGAAGTGCTCACTTGAAGTCATAATTGAGCATGATTTTCTATGCTCTTGGTAGGTACTTAAAATATAGCTTCCCTTTTAAACATATAAAGGACCTGCCTATTATAAAACTCTCTTGCATGCGCGCTCAGTCACCTCAGTCATGTCTGACTCTTTCTGACCCCATGAACTGTAGACCACCAGGTTCCTCGGTCCATGGGATTCTCCTGGCAAGAATGCTAGAGTGGGTTGCTGTGTCCTCCTACAGGGTATCTTCTCAATCCAGGGATTAAATCTGCGTCTTCTACATTGCAGGCAGTTTCTTTACCACTGAGCTACCGGGGAAGCCCATAAAACTCTCTTATATCCATTTTATCATTGACCACCCTGTGAGGTGGAAAGGATGATGGTGATGATTATAGTGGCCCATGGAGCAAGAGTTTGAAATTTCCAAAATAGGGCTCTTTGCATTACTAATTGTTTTTCCTTTTAATTATTATTCCCTTAAATAGTAATAAATCACAAACAAATTTTTTGCACTAAAATTTTTGAGATTTGCTCTCTACAGAAGTTGAACAATTTGAGCACAATCTTGATTAAAATCTTAAATGTGTCGAAAGAAAGTTAAAGATCCAAATAGCCAAGGAAAAATTCAAATTTAGGATGGGCCAAGAAAATGTCTGTTTCTTGAGTTATCAGAAAGTAAATACTATTATCTTAATAGCATAGTCAATTACCTAAAGCACGGTGGAATATATGCTGTCAAACCTCTGTTCTCCATTACCAAGTTACAAATGGAAAAAAAAAAAAGCAAAATCTGATGACTAAAATGCGATTAGGCAAAATAAAAATACATTGGGGAGGTGTGAAAGAGAAGGTACATAATCGTGTTAATGAAACAAAACACACAGAGTTGAAATATTTTCTGATGCTTCCTGTTTGCCAAATATTGGATTGGCCAAAAAGTTCAAAACCCAAATGAACTTTTTGGCCAACCCAGTATAAGGGAGTCTCTCCCATTGTTGAGAGATTCTTTTACTCTATTCTCAAATATTTCCACAGTTACCTTCAAGATTTATAATTATTCATGCCCACATATAGTAAATAATATTAAAGTAATGCTAGTGGTGGTAAAAATACCCCTGTAGCCTTCAAGAGGTGACATACTTTAGCATTATTCAAAAAAGACTGTTACTACATAGACAGGAGCACATTGGTTAGTTAAATAAGAAGTGACTTGCCACACTTTTCTACAGCAACACTAAAGTGTCTCTTTCCCCCTTCTTGGGAAAACAAGATAGAAGAGGACCTTCCCAAACACTTAATTCTACTTTCTCAGGAAAATGAAAACTTTCCACATGTTTAAGTGCTAAATAAGTTTATCTTTGTCTCTAATTTACTGAGGTGTCAATTCATAAAGACACAAACATGGCCTCTTCTTGGATTTGACACACAAAAAGGTTGCCTTTTCACAATGACAACACAGTTATCCTACTGGACCTCCAAAGGATGGGTGAGCAGAAATGTGTCCAGTTTTTCTGAAGTTCCTAGAAATGAAACTGGCATGTTGAGCTAGATTACCACCTCTTAGACCTCAGGTTTTAGGTCTTAAGGATGAACGGTGGAAGGATCAGCAAACAGAAACAGAAGCTAACTTCTAGGGTATTTCATTCACCGCTGTATCCCCAGGTTCTAGTCTAGAATATGGAATAAATACACATGGGAAGTGAAACCCTGAATCCAAATCCGTTTCTAACTGTGAGACTTTGACTCAGTTATGTACATCACCTCGAAGGGCTGCTGGATGATGAAAAAAAGCATGCGTTCCTAAAGCCCTGTATATTGAATGCTTATTATTGTCAGCCTATAGGGGTCAAATGAAATGAATTTACATCCAAATAGTGGAAAGCAGGTACCACTATCACTTCAAAAGGAGACTACTGTGTAGAAGGCATTTTGTCTTAAGGCTTTCTGAGAGGTCCTTGACCATTCAATTCTTGAAAGAACATCTAGAACCCAACTTTGGGAGTCACTTGCAAGCTGCTGTTTATGTGATACTGCCCCATTCTGAGTATCTTCAAAGATGAACAACTGAGGGCAACTTTATATACTTACATCTGAGGGTGCGAAAAGGAAACAATGAGCTGAAAAGGTATGTGCTTTTCAAAACCACTTTGTCTTAGCTTGCTCTGATGAATGCACACATAACAAAGTCATAAAATATACAAAGACAGTTCTTACCGTTCTTCAGTCCCAGATTCTTTGAGAATCCTGTAAATGCTAGAGACCTTCTTTCCAGAAAAAAGTGTGTGCATGCACGCGCACACACACACACACACACACACACATTTTTAGGCAACAGAGTATTCCCCAACTCTTTCCAAAGTTAATCTATAAATCAAGAAGTTGGAAGTACTGAATGAAGTAAGTGCTTACATTTACATGGGGACAGATGTATTGTCATCGTTCAGTTGCTCAATCATGTCCAACTCTTTGCGACCCTATAGACTGTAGCCTGCCAGGCTCCTCTGTCCATGGAATTTCCCAGGCAAGAACACTGGAGTGGGTTGCCATTTTCTTCTCTGGATGTACATATACATCTATCCCCATGTAAACCAAAGTGCCTATTTATACATATATATTCTACATCTATCACGTATATCCAAATACTTAATGACTATTTAAATAACTGTGAAATCTTACAATGCATTCAATTTCCTCCTCATTCTGATATATGAAATTGCCAGTGACCAAATTCTAGGAAAAAGGTATACTCGTGTTCTGAGTATTGAAGTGACAGATGCTCCCACAGTGTTCTGGAAACTACTACTTATTTGAAATAGTTTTACAGCTTCTATGTGTTTATAGCAGGGCTGAATTTAATATGACAGCTTGGCTCAATGGATATTGTAGACAAATTCTAGTGGAGCCTGTATCTTGGAGGATATGATGATCAGCTGGGGAGTTTACCCATATCTTAATCTAATAGTATAAAATTGAGCAATATTCTTTTCATAATCACTGGTCCCTTTCTAGGCCAGTGTGTGTCCCAGGGGACACAATATTCCACCCAAGGCAGAAACAACCCACCTCCTTGGTGTTTACTCTCATCTTTGAGATGAGAGATTTTTGCCATAAGTATATTTTACAGTTCCGCTAATAGCTTCATTGAGATTACATAGGCATTTAAAAAATTACTAACAATAGACAGTACATAGCTTATGCTTCAAATTGAGGAAAACACTTGACAGCAACACCTGCTATGGTTTTTATTAGCCTGTGAATTTTGTTATTCTAATTGAGCTTTTGGAAAGAAGAAACCAGGAAAAGATACGCTCTAAGGCCTAAGGGAATTTGGAATTTGGGGGTTGAAACTAAGTTATGGTATGATTTTTTAAAAGTGCCTAGGGTAATGATAAAAATAGATTCATAGGCAAATTTCTCCATTCATTAAAAATCATGAATTTCAGTAAGTAAAGGCAAAGGACAACCAAGAGTTTCCCTTTTTGTCCTTTGGCAACCTGACCCATCCCTCCTAGCAGTTTTCAGCTGGGCAATGACTTTAGTTTTCTGATGATCTTTATTTCTGAATTTAGGGGTGGAGGGCACCCACAAGTGGTCAAATTCTCTTTCCAATTGCAAAAGTATTTTTGGCATTTCATTGCCATAATCCACATTTCAATGTTGGTTTAAGGAGACAGATGCTTTTTCTTTCCCTTTTTCCTGTGATCTTTGGTGTCACGTCCATTCCCTGAACTATTCCATCTCTAGGGGTTTTAGAAGAGTTGTGGTGTCTTTATGTTTGCACATTCTCACACTGTTCTCTCTTCAGTCTGGAATCATGTTGCCTTCTTCACCTGCCTGCTCCCTTCCTTCCTTCTGGCAGCAATGTTAAGGCTCACGGTTGTGATACCATTGAATGTGGCTTATGTGGAAACTGCCTCAGGTAGTAGGCTCAGGAAATCTTGGGAACCTTCTGCAGGGCCATGATGGAACATGGAGCCTTCTAAACAAAGACGCTGAAGAGCGGGAACTCAGCCTGGTTGGGCTGCAGCAGATCGATCAGAAAGCACACGGTCCCAGAGAAGCCTTCATACAAGCTGTATATACTTTCAAGGACCCGGGAACCAGCCTTGAATTCCTCCGTAAATAAAAATTCAGCAAACCTAAGAGAAGAAGAAGATATGAACAGTTTTCATATGAGTGTCTTCATATTATTGACCCTGGGTTGCTTCATCCTCCTCTCTGGTAAGTTCAAGTTTTAGCAGCATTCTCTTTACAGATGTATATAAGATTTTAAGGCCTTCTCTGTTAAGAAATGGAGATACCATTATGCCATTGTGTATGTTCATAGCCTAGGCTGGCAAGAAAATTTGACTATTTTCGGCATTTGCAAAGCAAAGCACTTTCTGAGGATTTCATTCCTTCTGCCATCCAATAATTGAAAGTAAAAAAGACAGATAAGTAGCCATACTTTAGCAAGCTGATATATGCCTGTGCCTTTAAAAAAGTAAATACGCTGTGTTTCTGCAGGCATATTATTTCTGAGCTAGGTTTCATTTATATGTGACAGAGAGCAGAGACTATGAAAATAAATGGGCAAGATATTATACGAGCTCTGCTTTGGGCAAACAAAAGAATAAGATGAATGGGAAAAGGCAAGCAACATTTTATAATCATGACATCAAACAGCAAAGTCAGCTACAAGATAGATTATTTTTAGGACATCTGCCTTAAAAACAAATCACTGATCTCTCTAACTTCTCAATGAGAGATCTTTTTTCTTTTACCTGTATTTGTCACAAACCTATTCAAATCATTTCTAATGAGTACCATTTTTAGTAGTTTACAGGTTTTAAAGTGCTGTCACCTCTTTACAGACTTGCTCTACCGATTCCCATTAACAACAAAAATAATCACCCATTCAGAGGCTAGAGCTCACAGGTTGAAAAGGCCTGACAGTTGATTCTGCCATAAATTTAGATTATTGCTACTACATAGGGTCCTATGAAGAGTAATTACTTATTTGATCTTTTTCAGGTTCTTGGAATTATTGACAGTGGCTTAAAATAAATGAGCAGGAAACATATTGCAATTTTGTTTGGGCTAATTTTTCTCTCAACTGTTTTCCTGAATATGCAACAATTTTTAATAGAAGTCAAAATTTTAAACAGTAGAATAATGATGCACCTTAAGAGTTAATTCAAAAGTTATAATTACACACTGAAACTTCCCGGTATAGCTACCTTTTTAGTGTTCTGTATCATTTGGCAATCTGGATTCATTATCAGAAAAAAAAAGTCTCCATATACACAAAGTAAAATACACAGAATTTCCAAGGAAATTAATATTAAAGTACAGTTAGCAGAATTTTTTAAACCAAATTTGTGATACAATGATAAATAGATTCTTAATTAGCACATCAAATAACAAGATCCAGTAGTGGATCTAATAACTGCTGACATTTCTAACTAGTGATTGGAGCAAAATACATTTCACAGTTTCTACAACAATAGGAAAAACATGAACATATCTATGACTTCTACTGGTGACAGTCATGTCTACTGCAGACTCACAATTGAAGGAAATGCTACCTTTCAGTGTAAAATGTGATACTTTTCTCAAGTAAATTAACAAGCCCTAGATTACAAAGTCCTGGGGCTTCCCTGGTGGCTCACATTGTAAAGAATCTGCCTGCAATGTGGGAGACCTGGGTTCGACTCCTGGGTTGGGAAGATCTCCTAGAGAAAGGAATGGCAACTCACTCCAGTACTCTTGTCTGGAGAATTCCATGGACAGAGGAGCCCAGCAAGCTACAGTACATGGCATCACAAAGAGTCAGACATGATGAGTGACTAACACACATAACAGACACACAGACACACACACAAAGCCCTGGTGTGGTAGAAAGAGGAAGGGTTTTGGGGTTGCAA
>SJYA01003419.1:25263-57584 GCA_006410615.1 Neotragus moschatus
ATACCTAACTCTGATAATTTCAAGTTAGATGACCTTTAGCAAACTTCTTAATCTGACTTTAAAATGATGAAGTTGCAGAATTGCATAAGATTATCTGTATAGATTAAGGATATCATATATTAGGGCTCTGGGCAAAGAGCAAGCATTCAATACACGGTAAATATGCATTTTTTTCAAAACATATAGTATAGCAGAATATTTGTAAGATAGATAACCATTCCACTATATTTTAAGAGAAATACACAATTAATTTTGCTTCCTCATCTGACCTTTCCCTGCCAGAGTTTGATGTATTTATTATACTACTGAAATCACACTTTGTATAATATTTAATATCCTATATTTTTAACCTAAAAATAACATGATAAATATTTTTGTGCTTTTCAAAATAACTTCTAAATGATACACAGCAATTTACAAAAGCATCAGCAATGTGTGAGAGTTGCAGTTTCACTGCACTCTGACCTATACTACATGTTATCATATTAAAGTGAAAATGATTGTTTCCACAATATACCCAATGGTGCAAAGTTCAAACTAACCAATTCATTTTTCTAAGAAATTCTGTAAAAATAGAAGTCAGAATGGTAATTATGGAACTAAAAAGAATTATAGATACATAGCATTACATATCAAAACCTATTGATTATGACTAAAATGGAACTCAGAGGAAAAGTCACTGATCTGAGTTGTTATAAAGATGGAAAGTATTCTAATTAAGCACTTTTTAAAAACTGTAGAGAATAACAAAGTAAAGGGAATGAACAATGGAAAATAAAAAATAAAGGCAGAAAACAATTAGGAAGCAAAAGAGAAAAACAAAAAGAATTAATAAAAACCAAAAGCCAGTTTCTTTAAAGGATAAACCACATAGACAAAATGCTGGTGCGTCTGGGGAAAAACAGGGCTTCCCTCATAGCTCAGTTGGTCAAGAATCTGCCTATAATGAAGGAGACCACCGGTTGGGATTCTTGGGTTGGGAAGATTCCCTGGAGAAGGGAAGGGCAACCCACTCCAGTATTCTTGCCTGGAGAATCCCCATGGACAGCAGAGGCAGGCAGGCTACAGTCCATGAGGTTGCAAGAGTTGGACATGACTTAGAGACTAAACCACCACTGGGGAAAAACAAAAGCATTAGAAATGTGAAAGGGGATGTAATCATAGACATGGGAAATTTTAAATACCATGGAACTGTACTTTTAGATCTTTACATCAAAGACTTAAAAAAAAACATATGAACTAGATGCTTTGATAAGAGTTTGTGTGTGTTAGTTGCTCAGTCGTGTCCAACTCTTTGCAACTCCATGGACTATAGCCCACCAGGCTCCTCTGTCCATGGAATTCTCCAGGCAAGAATATTGGAGTGGGTTGCCATTCCCTTCTCCAGGGGATTTTCCCAACCCAGGGATCGAACCCAGGTCTCATGCATTGTAGGCAGAATTTTTCATTGAAATCCCAATCAAATGTCCACAAGCTTTTTTAACTTTTGAAAAACTGATTCTAAAATACAATTGGGGAACACGTGTACGCCCGCGGCGGATTCATGTTGATGTGTGACAGAACCAATACAATATTGCAAAGTAATTAGCCTCCAATTAAAATAAATAAATTTAAATTAAAAAATAAAATAAAATACAATTGGAAGAATAAAAGAGAGAGTACAGCTAAGAAAAACTAGAAATAAATGAATAATGAAATAAGGTCCAGAAACAAACTCATACATTTATATAAATTCAGTCTGTGATAAATTTGGATTTCAAATCATTGGAGTCAACAGACATTATGGGGAAGTTTTCCTTTTTTTATTAAAAAACACACAAATATTGTAAATAATTAGCCTCCAATGAAAATAAATAAATTTAATTTTTAAAAAACACACAAAAAAGATTTTTTAAAAACACAAAGATAGACACCCATCTGACACTATTTTAAAAAGTAAGCTCTAAGCTAACGAAAGACTTAAAAGTTAAAGTAACTTTTAAAGTGGTGGGAGAAATGGGCAAAGGGGTATACATTTATTTTAAAAATTAAAATAAAATAATAAAAGTACTAAAAGCTCAATCATGTCTAACTCTTTGCAATCCCATGGACTGTAGTCTGCCAGGCTTCTCTGTCCAGGGAATTCTCCAGGCAAGAATACTGGAATGAGTAGCCATTACCTTCTCCAGGGGATCTTCCCCAGGAATTACACCCAGATCTCTTGTATTGCAGGCAGCCTCTTTACCATCTGAGCCACCAGGGAGGCTCAAAAGTACTAAAGGTCCATGTAAATTAACATTATTTTTTAATCTTAGAGTGGGAAAGGTTTCTTTAAGTATAACACAAAATCCAGAAATTTAAAAAATTTGACAGCTTTTTCAAGAGAGATACATAAAAATTTTGGTCTGACAAAAGACCATGAACTAAGCTGAAAGATAAATGGCAAAGTAGAAAAATATTTATAGCATACATTGACAAAGAGTTACAGTACTCAAAATAAACATCATAACAGAAAAAAAAATGGTCAAAGATAAAGACAGTTTAAAAATACCTCTGGATTTAACTACTTCAACTTAAAAAATTTTCTGACAAGTGCACCAAGAGATATGTATTGGATATTTGGGACAATTTTGTTTGTTTTAGTAAAGACTGCACATACACTAAGTGTCCATTACTTAAAGATTGGTTAAATTAATCATGGTACAACTATAATAAATAACTGCTGCTGCTAAGTCGCTTCAGTAGTGTCCGATTCTGTGCGACCCCATAGACGGCAGCCCACCAGGCTCCCCCGTCCCTGGGATTCTGAAGGCAAGAACACTGGAGTGGGTTGCCATTTCCTTCTCCAATGCATAAAAGGGAAAAGTGAAAGTGAAGTTGCTCAGTCGTGTCCAACTCTTAGCGACCCCATGGACTGCAGCCCACCAGGCTCCTCTGTCCATGGGATTTTCCAGGCAAAAGTACTGGAGTGGGGTGCCATTGCCTTCTCCGTAATAAATAACTATATAGTCATTAAAACAATGAGCTAGACCTACACAAACTGAAATAAAGGGTGTCCCTTAACAATTGTTTATTTAAAATTATAAACGGCAAACAGTATGCAT
This sequence comes from Neotragus moschatus, assembly GCA_006410615.1. Classification (NCBI taxonomy): domain Eukaryota; kingdom Metazoa; phylum Chordata; class Mammalia; order Artiodactyla; family Bovidae; genus Neotragus; species Neotragus moschatus. Next base: position 28,347 of record SJYA01003419.1, read on the forward strand.
TACATACATAATTATAGGTTTTTATTAAAATATATTATATATACACAGATATAAGAACATACATTTATGCATAGAGAAATGTCTGGAATGATATAACTCAAATTTTTAGTGATGATAACATTGAATACATATACTGCAGATACTCTGTGTCAGGCACTGTTCTAAATGATAAATGACGACATTATGCTAAGTGAAATAAGCCAGGCACAAAAAGACAAATACTCCATGATAACACATGAGAAATCTACAACAGTTAAACTCACAGAAGTAGAGAATAGAATGAAGGTTGCCAAGGGTTGGGGTGGAGGAGGGGAAATGGGGAGTTTTTGCTCAATGGGTAGAAAGTTTCTGTTACTGAAGTTGAGTAAGTTTCAGAGATCTGTTGTATAATACTGTGCCTGTAGCTAACAATATGATACATTTAAAAATATGCTAATAGAATAGAGCTCATATTAAGTGTTCTTACCACAATAAAAAAATCACAAATAGACATACCCCTTGGCCCAGTAATTCCACTTCTAGGGATTTACCTTACAGACATGGTGGCTGGGATGGTAAAGAATCTGCCTGCAATGTAGGAGACCCAGGTTTGATCCTTGGGTCGGGAAGATCCCCTGAAGAAGGGAATGGCAACCCACTCCAGTATTCTTGCCTGGAAAATCCCACAGATAGAGGAGCCCAGCAGGCTGCAGTACATGGGGTTGCAAAGAGTCAGACACGAATGAGCAACTAACACACTTTCATATCCATAGGTGATCATAATGTATATGTACAAGATTATTCATCGTAGCATTTTAAGTAATGCAAAACACTGGAAAGAATCCAAACTGCCCTCCTGGCTTATTCACAAGATGTAATACTACACAACAACAAAGATGAAAAGTCCTTTATTTACCGATTGAGGGTGATCACTATGATAGCAAAATGTTACCATTTGTATCAAAAAAAGAGGGACAAAATTTTACATATACACTTAATGCTTATATATATATACACACACACACATACATATATATATATACACACACATACACATACACACACATACAGATATGTATAGCTCTGAGAAGGTAACTAAGATACTGGTAACTGTCTCTTGGGAAGTAAACTAAATTGCTAAAATGCACCGTGGAAGTATCTGTATTTACACTTTTAAAACTATATGACTATTACTTGTTCTGAACATTATAACAGGATTAACATTTGGAAAAACAAAAAAACATGCAAAGAAAGGCTGACCTTTGGGCTCGGTAGATGTATTTAGAGTTTCCAGTGAGCCGGTAGAGCAGCAGGAAGACATAGGCACTGCCAGCCACCCCGTGGCAGATCCCTGGGCCCTTCTTTAGCAAGCCCTTCTGCCATGTGAGTTCCCCACACCGGATACATGTGTCCAGGTACTGTGGTTTCTTGGAAACCAGATAAGCTTTGGCAAACAGATAGGCAATTCCTGTAAAAACATCACAGATATTAGAGGTGATTTTCAAGGCTTAATACTATAGAGTGAAACTTCTTAAACTGGAAGAGGCCCACACATCAGGGTATTGGTAAAATATCTGCTCTAATCAAATAGGTCTAAGGTGAGGCCAGGGGGTACTACATTTCTAACAATGACCCTTCCAGGGACCACATTTTAAGTAGCAAGGCTATAGAATCTTCTCCAAGGGAGTCTTATTGTACCTGTGAGATTTAAATTGTTTGAATTGTATGGTGATTATCAGTACCAAAAGAAAGAGCAACAAGCACCTAGTCAGATAAAATCCGTAATTTGCAAATGGGTTAATACTTAATGACAAATACTCTGGCAAGCATTATGCATGTCTTGCTATTTTGGAAAGGCTAAATGTTTATACAGTTTGCCCATCCCCCCCAACGGATGTTCAGAATTTGTCATCTTAAAAGTATGTAAAACTATACACCTTTTCTTAAGGGACAAACTGGGAGTCCTTCCAAAAACAACAATGATTCCAAGTGACTTGGCCAAGACTCTGGCTTCAGCTGTGAAGTGAGGCCCTGCCACCTTGACTGTACCAAACAAAGATAATTCCTTCAACACTGCTCAACCAAGGCAATCTCCATTACACAGGCAGGAAGGAAACAAGAGAAGTGATAGCTATTAATAGAAACCATTTCCCCCACACTCCAGGTGCTCATATTGGGAGAGGAGATTAGCAGCCCAAGATCACTCTCTCCTGCCTTGTCTACCTTCTACAGAAAGTGGGACAGACTGGAATTTAGAAGATATTTGGACTAGCTCATCCATCAGGGTTATCTCTGCCTTTGTCTGTGATTGGCCTATTTTACAACTGTGTAGAGACAGAAATTACCTTGTAGAAAACTGACAATAATGTAAATAATACCTGTCTCTAGAAACTTCACATTCTGTCCAAAAGATGTTGAGCTGACTTCCTTGTCTTTGTGGAAGCAGCTAGTTTTTGCATCTATTAAGCAAATTCATGTCAGCCTTCTTCATGGCCTAGAGATACATCTGCTCTTTGGAGATTCCTTTGAGCCAGTTATAACACCTTTCTCTGGTTCCCTCATTAATTTATGAGTTAAATAAAATTGTTGACATGTTTATTTTATATTTGTCTGAGAGTTATGATTTTATTCTCTTTTAAATATGTATCTTTGGGGACTTCCCTGGAAGACCAGTGATTAAGACTCCATGCTTCCAATGCAGGGGGCATGGGTTCGATCCCTGGTTGGGGAACCAACATCCCACATGCCTCACCATGTGGCAAAAAAGGAAAAAAAAAATGGCATTCTTTAATACTCTCTATGATGAACATCTAACAACGGGCTCTCCTCAGCCAGTGCTTTCCAGAGAACCACTGACAATGGTCACCTATAGCACTATCCTCCTTCAGTTTTAGGAAGAAAGTGTCATTTCCACAAAGAATGATTTTTAAAAGCATTTCACTTGGTTAATTATGCATTCATTCATTCACTGTATCCATTAATTTGAAAGTGTGCATTGATGATCTGCTGTATTCACAGCCCTGGGCGGGTGACCTGTACAGCCTCACAAAGGACCTCCAGGGGGGCCCACCCACCCTGTACTGAAGGCTCTGTTGTTGCCATCTTGAATTTCTTAATCCTTTTTCAAAAGGAGTCCGCATGTTTATTTTGTACTGGGTCCCCCAAATTATGTAGCCAGTTCTGGCCCTGGGTGATATAAAATAAATGACAACTCAACACAATGCCTGCCCTTCAGGAAGGCACTATCTAGAAAGGGAGAAAATAATATGTACTTGTGACAGGTACATAATAAGACACGCAGTTTACGATGATGTTGGGACATAAAATGAATGGCATTGAAAATCATACTAGAGAGATCGGAAAAGTCTAAATTCCCCGAGGGAGACTGTGAAGGGAAGCTTTGCTAGAAGTCAGGCTTTCTCCAGAACTGTGTAGGATACATAGGAAACTGCAGGCTGGAGGAGAGGGAGAGAGAGCATTCTAGGATTCAAATCAGCAAGGGCAAAGATTCTAAGCCATGATAAACAAGTAGACCAGTGGGGCAGTGTGTTCTAAGCAACAGGACAATGGAAGGGTAGATTGTGTTCACATTTGGGATGACTTTACAAGTCCAATTGGGCATCTTGGAATGTATTTGTGGGTGGTAGGGAACCAGTGAGAGTGTTTTGGTTTATCTTTTTAACGATGATTACTGTTATAAACAAATGCCCCACTGTGCAGTCAACCAAGACTTGAAGAAGGGCAATAGGGTAGCTATGAGCTGAGCATGTCGGCAGAAAGATGACAAAGAGGCTAATGAAAGAGACAGCTCACAGGCTTGGTGGCTGCTTAGATATTAATTATCTACTATATATCAGGACAGTAGTAAGTGCTAAGATTTTTAAAAGGCCCTCCTTTCATAGTCTTTACAACCTAACTGGGGGCATTCATTAGGCCATGTGAGGGGAAAGCAAGGCATTGCGGAAGCACACAGGAAGGCTCCTAACCCATATGTGGAGGGAGGAAAGACCCACGAGGAATGTGACACCATCTAACCCGGGTACTGAAGGTGAACTGGAAGCCCTTGGCACTCTACCAGATTCCTTTTCCTTACCAGCAGGTGCCCCATCTCCCAGCTGCTGTGAGTTGGCTGCTGACAAAACTGACAGCTTCCCTCTTCTTGGGGGATATGCCCTCAGCCAAATGGGAGGCTATGCAATGCACCCCCACCCCAAGCAATTTTGGCCAATGACTAACAGACATATAGGTCAGCTCCCTCTGCTTTAAGGTGGACCAACTCTGCAGTGTAATTTGTGGTTCTTAGCTCCCCACCTCCAAAATCCAGGTGAAGCTCCTGTCTAGGTGAGACAGAGCCCTTGGCCACCCAGCTCCTACTCTGTCCCCTGGCCACTCCTCCCCCTCTCCTTCTGTGGAGCTTTTCACTTCAGTAAAACCAAACCACCCCCATGGTTCCCTTCCTTCACCATGTTGGCTCCATGCCTCTGACTTTTCTTGGAATAAACTTCTCACCTTTCTTGGTCTGGCCAACTTATCCCAGGCATCACCTCCTCCAGGAAGCCTTCCTGGAACCTGGAGAAGGACCAGAGATGCCTCCTCTGAGCTCCCATCACTCCTACAAATCTGAGCACTTATACAGTTATCATATTAAAATTGTTTTTAAATATAATAACTTATTTTTAAATTGACATACAGTTGATTTATAATATTATATTCATTTCAGGTGTACAGGATAGAGATTTGGTATTTTTACAGACTGCTGCTGCTGCTGCTAAGTCGCTTCAGTTGTGTCCGACTCTGTGACCTCATAGACAGTAGCCCACCAGGCTCCCCTGTCCCTGGGATTCTCCAGGGAAGAACACTGGAGTGGGTTGCCATTGCTTTCTCCATTTACAGACTAAACTCCATTAAAAGTTATTACAAGAAAATTGTAATTCGCTGTGCTGTACAACATATGGGCTTCCCTGGTGGCTCAGATGGTAAAGAGTCTGCCTGCAATGCAGGAGACCCGGTTGGATCTGAGTCACGAAGATCCCCTGGAGAAGGGAATAGCAATGTACTCCAGTATTCTTGCCTAGAGAATCCCATGGACAGAGGAGCCTGGCAGGCTACAGTCCATGGGGTCGCAAAGAATAAGACACAACTTAGCAACTAAACAATATACAACATATTGTTGTTGCTTAGCAATTTTATACATAGTGGTTTGTATCTCTTAATCCCCTACCCCTATCTTGCCTCTCCTCCCTTTCACCCACCCTCTGGTACCCACTGTGCTCATGTTCAGTCGCTCAGTTGTGTCCAACTCTTTGTAACCCCATGGACTGTAGGCCACCAGGCTTCTCTGTCCATGGGATTTCCCAGGCAAGAATACTGGAGTGGGGTGCCATTTCCTTCTCCAGGGGATCTTCCCAACCCAGGGATCAAACCCATGCTTCCTCCATTTGCAGGCAGATTCTATACCACTGAGCCACCAAGGAAGCCCTCTGGTACCCCATTGGTACCCACTAGTTTGTTTTCTGTATCAGTAAATCTGTTAAAATTACCTGTTTTCATGTCTGCCACCCCTCATATTGTGCCAGCTAACTAAGGGCAGGTACTCTGTCATGTTCATTTTTGCTCTTTGATCTATGTCATGGTGTTTGACACATGTCAAGGCCTCCACAAATGCCTGCTGACCCTATAATGTCTCATTTCTCACCCCAGTGCAGGTGGATGCTGAAGTGAAGATGAGATATGTGGAAGGAAGATGGGCTGAGATGGTCCCATTGCTAAACCAGGCCACTAGCCCCTGGCAGCTTAATGAGTATTGATCCTGGGGTTCTGGTCAGAGAGAAAGGGCCTCTTCCTGCAGCCCAGATCAAAGAATGGTACATGGAAGGGACCTTGAAAAACTCCTAAACCTATTGTCTTCTTACCTAACCTAGAGAATACAATCAGGTGGCTTAATCTAAGAGGAAAGGATGTTGGCTTTCTTTGTTTTTGCTGGGAACACTGTCATGTCATCATGGAAACACTGATTATTGTCCACTGACCTGAAACTCCCAGGCAGCAATGATATAAGTCTTTGTCAAATATTAGTACAAATGGGAAAATGAATTATTGCTTAAGAAAATGGTTTGGGAGACTGAATCTTTGAAAACATGTAATCTAGCAGAGCCACATAATAGTCAGACTTGGTACATATTATTTCAACATCCTGTAGAATCAGCACACAGGTCCATTCTGGGATCTGTAATTGCACTGAAGCAGGCACTGTACAGTGTACACTACAAAGCTTAGTGGTCAAAGACACCTGCATGTACAAATCCCTGCTGTTATCTAGTCAAAGTCACCCTTTGTAATTCACTATACTTCAACAAAAAAAAACACAAACAACAAAGAAAAAAGTCACCTATCCATGAGCCCTCATGAAATGAGTAAAAAAAAAAAAAAAACTACACCTGTGTTTCACCCAGAGTAAAGGAAATGAACTGTCAGTGACCACAATAATGATGTAACATAATGCCATCCAGACTTTATTTTAGCCATGGCATTTGTTTTAATGAGTTTGTAAATAGTTTTCATCTTGTATTTCAGAATCATTAAGGCTAGGAAGGGGTCAGGTGAATCTGCCTGCACCTAGACAGAAAAACTCGATGTTTCACTAGGTATTTATAAATGTGAGTGTCTGCAAATCGTTGGGGCCATATCACTCAGGAAGGGCAAGGGACCACAGGATAAAAGGTTTCTGTAGTGATTAAAAAAAGAGAGAGAGAGTTTTCCTACTCCATCTCCACCTACTCCTTTCACAGATGAAGAAACAAAAAAGCACAAAAGAAAGTGGTTTTCTCAAAGTTACTTAACTGGTTAGTGTTGGAGCTGCAATTGGAATCCAGAGTTATTAAGAGTCCAGAAGTATATTCACACTGCATAAAGGATAACTAAGGCTGTCACCTGTAGAGGTGGGTTGAAGGAAATTCAACAGGAAACAATTATAGTGGGAGATAAGACATCATTGATGAAATTCCACATTGTGGACTATTTCTGGCAGGTTTTTAATCACAGAATCAGTCTGCTGTCCCAAACCATCTGTACTGTTCATAAATCTACTCTCAAAAATAAATGTTTTCCTCACACAAGTGAGAATTATTTTTCTAGGTCATCTCCTGCTTTAGAATTTTTGGAGAGCTTACTGTTGCCAATTTCAGAGGAATCTTGATGATTTTTAACCTGCACTTATCAGATTCATAATCCCTCTTGGTGCTATTTTTAGCACATCTCTTAAAAGGAAGACCAATACCCTTGAGAATGGAAGTGGTAGTTGGCAGACATAATGGGCTCCATTTGGTTGTTTATTCATTTGTGAACTGGCTTATTTTTGGCAGTCTGGTGAATACCTGGGTTGAATGCTTTTGCTTTGCAACCTACATTTAATCTTACCAAGATACTGAACATGAATGATATATGAGAATAAAGTCCTCAGGGTAATGAATCCTATGCTGTATTGTTATGGTCCATGATTTACAAAGACAGATGGGATGGGAAGTACAATACAGTAAGAATGGAGTAACTGTCCTTCAAGACCCCCACATCAATTAAGTGACCCAGCCACTTGTTTTAGTAGACAATCTGCCCACTCTTTACAGGGCTTTTACTATACATTGGATCCTTTTAAAATAGGCTGTATTTAATTTGGGACATTTCCAAAATTCAAGGATCCTGGGGTGCCTGAAGGATATCCAATGGCCATCACAGCTAATGATTAAAGGGAATAGGAAATGAGAGTGTTGAGCATAACATGAAGAAATATCATTTCCAGAATGGTAAATAACTGCTGTTTTTCTTCAAGAAAAAGTTCAAAGCCAGAAAAAAAATGGACTCAAATGATCACTGGTGGGAATTAGCCTGGACATAATGTACAGTGCCCTGGAGGTGGTAGAAGCACACACAGGAGCCTTTGAAGTCCTCCCTTAAGTAAAAGTGGCAGGCAGAGAAAATCTAGCCAATGGACTAAGACTTCTATTATTTGTCATCTCAGACTGTACTGAAGTAAAACATGAAATTCCACTCGGATTAAAGAACATTACATAGGTAAGGAGGGGAAAGGAAGTAATAAAAATCAGGTAACAAACTAAAGACAAATTAAATTTAAAGCTGTACTCACTCATGGCATTGAAGCATAGCCTTGAAAATTAAATACACTCCTAATCAAAAATGTGCGTTATTTCAGTATTTTAAGTCTCTCCCCTGGCCAATAGAACAAAATGAATTGTTTTCTCTGAATTTAATTTATTTTGAATTGCATCTTCTCTAAGGCCTAATTAGTGGTATAATGGGGTTAAAAAGAAAGAAAGAAAGTGAAAAGATGGCATCTGATAAGTTTCCAGGCTCAGTTCCAGAGAGTTCACCACAAATGGCTTCTCATTTCTCTAGACTTTTCATTAGGTGATAATGGAAACTGTCATTTGAAGATGAATTACAGAACAGTCCATCTTAAACCTTAATGTGCATACAAATCAACTAGGGACCTTGTTGAAATACGGATCGGGATTCACTGGGGCTGGGGTGGGGCCTGAGATTCTCGATATCCAACAAGCGTCTAGGTGGCCCATGCCACTGGTCCAGGGACCACGTTTTGAACTGTGAGGTTCCAGACCTGCACTGTCCCATGAAGCCCCCGAGCACCTGCAACATGGCTAGTCTGAATCAGGATGGGATGTAAGTCTAACATATACATGGGATTTCAAAGACAATATTTCAAAACTGTGAAATCCTACTCGATTTTTAAATTGGCTGCATGTTGAAATAACATTTGGGGTGTACTGAAAGTGTTAGTCACTTAGTCTTGTCCACCTCTTTGCGACCCCATGGACCATAGCCTGCCAGGCTTCTCTGGCCATGGAATTTCCCAGGCAAGAAATATAGGAATGGGTTGCTGTTTCCTACTCCAGGGGATCTTCCTGACCCAGGGATCGAACTCTGGTCTCTTGCATTGCAGGCAGATTCTTTAATGTCTGAGCCACCAGGGAAGTCCCTTGGGGTATATTGGAGTAGATCTATTATGAAAATTAATTTCATCTGTTTCTGTGGTTTTACTAGGGCTACTAAACAGTTATTTCATTTGTGGCTCATATTATATTTTATTGGAGAATATAGTTTAATTTGTATGCAAATAGATACTGATCATTTATATTTTAAACACAGGATCATTTCTGGAGATCTTTAACCGATGGAGACTTTTCTGGCTTTGGAAAGTTTTGTCTTGACCTTTTCACCTCCCGTGGTAACGGTGTAAGGTGAGAAATACCCTCACTTCTCAGAAAAGGCATGTGTGTTTGGCTAAGCCCCCTGAAAGACAATGTTTTCAGATAAGAATGGGAGTGAGACCTGGGGCGCCATGGCACCAGTGCACCAGCTCATTCTCCCTCTCAATGGCCTCGCCGAGCTCAGGGGGCCAGTTGCAATTCTGTTCCTGCTCCATAAGGAAGTCCACGCTCTGCCACACCAGCTCCTGGTCCGAGGGCTTGAGGTGCTCATGGTAAGAAAGAAGCATCTGGAGGATGGACGATAGGCCATGAGCTGCTCCTATACAGACAAGAGAAGCAGTGTTAATTCAATTGGGAGGAGGACCAGTTTGAAGTCTGGGCCCAAGTATGACAAACGGATGAAGGGGATGGGGAAAGCCAGGCATTCTGGGCAAAAGGAACAGGCACAAAGGTTTGTTTGCTGGAGACTATGTTGGATAGAACCAAGGAAGAAACAGCTGGAGTTTGGAGAGGGAGGCAGGCGATCTACAGTGGGCCCTGCAAGTCATGCTGCAAGGGGTGATGGGGAGACTATGAAAGATTCAAAGGGGTAGTAACCAACTTTCATTCACAAGCCTCATATCTCAAAAGTAGCCATTGTGATTAGGTATTCTGTTTGTGTGTGTGTGTGTGCACGCACATGTGTACATGCTCAGTTGTGTTCAACTCTTTGCAACCCCATGGACTGTAGCCCACCAGGTTCCTCTGTCCACGGGATTTCCTAGGCAGGAATACTGGAGTGGGTTGCCATTTCCTTCTCCAGCAGATCTTCCCTACCCAGGGATCGAACCCATGTCTCCTGCATTGGCAGGTGGATTCTTTACTACTGAGTCACTAGGGAATTAATCCATTAATATTAAAAACTTGAAGATGTCAGTGGCTGAATCCTGTTTCCCTGTGCACAGGTACAACTGGTACACAAGTACACAGGTACTACTTATACTGATTGTATAAGCTGTTCAACTTTCAGCAAAAATAGGGCAATGAATTCACAATCAAGAATAAAGTATTTTAGTCTTTAGTGAAAGTCCCTGGTGGATCAGTGGTAAAGAATCTGCTTGCCAATGTAGGAGACCTGGGTTTGATCCCTGGGTCAGGAAGATCCCCTGGAGAAGGGAAGGGCTACCCACTCTAGTATTCTTGCCTGGGAAATCCCATGGACAGAGAAGTCTGGGGGGTACAGTCCATGGGGTGGGTCGCATAGAGTCAGACATGACTGACTCACACACACACACACACATACACACACATTGTTAAAACAGTTATCTTTCTGACAGGTAGACTCTGAAAATAAATATGAAATTGTGCTTTGAAGTATCCATCAATATTTATTTTCAAGTGGCTTTTTAAAAGGTTCCCAGTGATAGTGATAACCTATGTAAAAGTGGCTATTAGAGACTGCCTTCGTCCTCCAGGCCTTGGCCAACACCTTCACTCACCCAAGTATTCAGTTCCATAGTAAGAATACATCAGTGGGAATGGCTTCCTCTTTTTCATGGCATACTGTTTCCCAGAGTCCAGGATGGCCTGACAAATTGATTTGATCTGGGCTGGGGTCAGCACCTGAGTAAGGAAATCAAGAAGCAGAAGTCAAGTCAGGATCTTCATTATTCCTCTGACACCAGATTTTAATAGGCTATCAGCATAAACCTCCCACACTCCTCTCCTTCTTTGTAAATAAGCTCAGCCCACCACACCTTTAAAAAAAAACAAAAAAACCCACTGATTCTCTCTCTGCTGTCAAGTTTATCTCCCCTCTTCAGAAAATTTGCTGTTCTGATGACAAACACAAATCTTTACTGCTATAGGCTTTTGTAAAAGGCAAAGACCACCTTACAGCTGTTATGTCATTAATCCTTGTCACAAGAACAAGCAGTTGCTCAGAAAAGAACAAAGACTGGTCCTAAGTGACCATGCTTAACAAAGCTGTTACTCCTGATGTATGGCATGGGTCTGGCTCAGACAATGGGCCTTCAGTTTGTGTCATTTTGATTGTGCTTATAAAGCCACAATTCTATGACAACTGCTACACGACAGACTCAGTAGAGCCTGCTTTTGCAGTCTCTGAAGGGCTTCCTAAGTTCCTGCCAAGGCAGGAGACACAAGAGACGTGGGTTCTATCCCCACGTGGGGAAGATCTCCTAGAGGAGGAAATGGCAACTCGTTCAAGTATTCTTGTCTGGAGAATCCCATGGACAGAGGAGCCTGGTGGGCTATAGTCTATAGGGTTGCAAAGAGTGAGACGCATCTGAGCACAGCACAGCAGAGCAAAAGGAAACCAAAGTCCAGTAAGGACCAATACAAAAGAACTTTCACTATCAAAATGACTCTAGGCACTTCCCTTTGGTCCAGTGGTTAAGATTCCCTGCTTCCACTGCAAGGGGCACGGGTTCCAGCCCTGGTTGGGGAATGAAGATCCCACATCAAAAACAAAATGACTGAATAGAGAATGGCCAAAAGGCAATGCATGACATGTCGTTTCCCATATTTTATTCAATTTGCACCGTAAGTTTGAGGGCTGTAGAGATTAAAATGTTCTCAAGCCTACAAAGCATCACTACATTATTAGGGTTCTGCTCAGGTATGCAATGTTCTCTTCCACCCACTCAGCCTCAGGGCTGACTGCATACTCCCTCTGGCACCCTCTCACGTCCCCGTTACTCTTGGCACACTGTGTCCTCTCTTTCTCTCTAGTGGATGATCAGATGCAAAGACCCTGATGTCTCATCATTTTGGTATCCTTTGTTCCTAATGCTGAGCCTGAGGGGGCCTTTGGTAACTGATGAGTGAGTAAGAGCCAGGTGTACTGGCATGAAAAGCAGAGTCCTCCCTCTCCTCTTTCCTTTACTCCATCACCACCCTCACCCCCACTTCCTCTTCCTTCCCAAATTATTTCTTAAGCCCTTAGTATCACATGGCAGGAAAGCCTGTCCCAAATGCTGGAGACATAACAGTGAACAGGATGACAAGACCTTTACTCTCATGAAACCAACCTTCCAAAAAGGCAAACCTATGTAAGAAAAGTACTAGTCAGAGTAACCAAAAAAAGAAAAATCACCTACAGTTCGGCCTTGGCCTGAATGAATGAATCTGGAATCAAGTCTATTGGATTTTGTTTTTTCTCTAAAGACTCACACATCAAATTTTCCTATGTGGTATCTGCCATCTGACTCACCTAATCCTTTAGAAATAACTAATGATTTCTTAAATCATGACTTGCTCTTCTGATTTACCCAACATTAGAGGGGGCTTCCCAGGTGGCGCTAGTGGTAAAGAACCCGCCTGCCAATGCAGGAGGCTAAGAAACACAGGTCACATTCCAGGGTTGGGGAGATCCCTGGAGAAGGAAATGGCAACCCACTCCAGTATTCTTGCCTGGAGAATCCTCACGGACAGAGGAGCCTGGTGGACTATGGTCCATAGGATCGCAAAGAGTCAGACATGACTGAAGCAACTTAGCATCCACTCATGCACAGAAGCGCAAACTATAATCCAGGTTTTGGCCTCTTCAAATCTAACATTTAATTTGGAAAAATAATTACATAAAAAGGAAGTTGTTCATTAATTTGCCAATTAACATTACTGAGCTACTAGTCCAGTGAGGCCCTCTATTAGGTATTGTGGGGGAACTCTAGAAAGCCTGGGAAACATTTTTTAGACAAAAGTCTATAATCGAGCAATTAAAGTTCACAAGCCCACCTCACACTGGTCAGAATGACCATCATCAAAAAGTCTGCAAATAATAAATGCTGGAGCGGGTGTGGAGAAAAGGGAACTAACCCTCTTAGACAGTTGGTGGGAATGTAAATTGGTGTAGCCACTATGGAGAACAGCATGGAGGTTCCTTCAAAAACTCCAAATAGAAATAACATATAAGTCTGGAGAAAACTCTAATTTGAAAAGATAACATGCACCCCAGTGTTCACAGCAGCACCATTTACAATTGCCAAGACAAGGAAGCAACCTAAATGTTTATTGACAGAGGAATGTATAAAGAAGATGTGGTTTATATATACAATGAAATATTTCTCAGCCATAAAAAAAAATGAAGCAATGTCATTTGCAGCAACATGGATGGACCTAGAGATTATCATACTAAGTGAAGAAAGTCAGACAGAGAAAAACAAATATCATATAATTTATATGAGCAATCTAAAAAATGACATAAATGAACTTATTTACAAAACATAAATAGATTCACTGACAAAGTAAACAAACTTACGGTTACCAAAAGGGAAAGGAGGCGGGGGGTGGGGAACAGATGAATTAGGAAGTTGGGATTAACAGATATATATTACTATATATAAAATAGATAACCAACAAGGATCTACTGTATGGCACAAGGAACTATATTCAGTATCTTGTAATAACCTATAAGAGAAAATAATATGAAAAAAGGAATATATATATATATATATATAATATAACTGAATCACTTGCTGTATATCTGAAACATTGTAAAACAACTTAAATGTTTTCTTTAATTAAAAAAGAAAAGTTCATGAGCCCAGGCAGGCGTGGAAAGAAGCTGTAGTGCAGAGCTTATAACACATCAGCTTCACTAAGACTTTGGGTCGTCGTTTTCCATTTGGTTGCTCAGAAACAATTACAGGTATGCCATGAGTTTCAACTTAAATTTCCCTTTTATTAGGTACCTATCTTTGTCTCTTGGGTTTACTCCTTTCTGTCTAACATTCCCAAAGACCTATCTTCCGACACTTTCCCACCATCATTTCAAGGCTTAGCCCCAGGTCTTTCCTTAGTTGAACAGCCCATTTCTCTTATATTTTCCACTATGCATCTATCAAGTTGCTACCAAAATTTCAATTTGCCACTAAAAATATCTTTCTCTGTGCCTTTATTGGCATCAACTGATCTCACATTTGGTCTGACTCTACCTAATATCTTGCATTATCAGTCTCATATCAACCCCGCCGTCCTGGCTCACTCTCAGAAACTTGCCAAGAGCCTCAAAAGGCATGAACTTAAAAGGAGTCTATCCTGGTACCATCCATAATTCCCTGGGAATATATTTGGCTCTTCACCTGAACTGAGGCCCTGTTTGCCTCTTCTGGTCTTGAATCCATACAACAGAGGCAGTTTTTGTGACAGGAAAAGGCTACTGGAGTTTCAGGGTATGTACTCATTTGAATGACTAAAGTTCTCCCTATTTGACTTCCGTGCTGATAATTGAAAACTGGATTACTTTTTCCTCCGTTGAACATATGTTCATGTCTCCTTTTCCTTCACCTGCTTGTTTTTCTTTTTTTTCTCTATTTTTTGACCACACAGTGCAGCATAGGAGATCTTAGTTCTCTGACCAGGGATTGAACCTTCGCCCCCTGCAGTGAAAGTGTGGTGTCCTAACCACACTGGACCACCAAGGAAGTCCCATCCACCTGCTTGTTTTAACCCAGAAAAAAAAAAAAATCAATTTTGGTTGTATGTGGTGCCTTCTCTTTTCCTTTCTACCCCTAATCCACAGCTCCCAATAGATAATGAGTTTATAAAATATTGCAAAACCTCCCCGGTCATGCATCATGTCTGGGCGGTTTCCTCTTATCTCTCAGAAACACTGTGAAAAACAAAGAGAAACGGCGCTTGTTGGGCTGGATAAAGACCAGTTATGCGTGCAGTTCTTTATCGCTGGGAACAGGCAAGACCTACCCTTGGCTTTATTGATCAGCAAATAAAAAGTGAAGGGTGCTCATGAAAAGTGTGCGGAGGAGACCATCGAGGAAGAGGGTCCTGGTCTCACCGTCCTTCCCCCCAGTGCACAGTACATTAGGGAGGAAGGAGATGACATGGTGCGGGGGTGGGGGTGGACAGTGGCTGCTTCATGTTCTTTCATAGGTCTACCCTCTCCAATATGCTTCCAGGTCCCACTCCCAGCGCAGAGTAACACATGAGCACACATACCTCGAAGAAGATGGCCTCCCAGTTTCTGAAACCTGCTGAAGCCTTAGGAATGAGGAAACAGCATTTCCACTGGGGGGAAAGGAGTGACTGTGGGTGGCAGAGAGGGCACCCTGCCCATTAGGCCTTTATCAAAACACACCCAAATTTCCTCTCGTGTATTTGTAGCATATAATAAGGTTATTTGCGTACTGATGTCTTAGATGGATTTGGTTCTCTTTTCTAATTATTATTATTTTTTTTTTACTATAGTTGATTTCCAGTATTGTGTTAATTTCTGCTGTACAGTAAAGGGACTCAGTTATATACATATATATGTTATTTTTATATTCTTTTCCATTACAGTAATCACAGGATATTGAACATAGTTCCCTGTGCTACCACAGTAGGACTTTGCTGATTATCCATTCTGTATGTGGTCCTTTGCATCTGCTAATCCCACACTCCCAGTCCACCCCTCCCCCAACCCAGCCCTGCCTTGGCAACCACAAGTCTGTTGTCTATGTCCGTGAGTCTCTGTTTCAAAGACACGTTCATTTGTGACATATTTTAGATTCTACATATAAGTGACAGCATATAGTATCTGGATTTGGTTCTTTAAATAATTTTTTACACTGAATTGAAATAAATTAATATATGTCAAACATGCAAAGCAAGTCTCTGATGGTTTGGTGTAAATAGTTCGATTAGTTTAGCTGTTTGCCTTCGCTGGTCCTTGAACAGAGGTGTCTGTTGTGAAAGAGTCCTATGGGGCTGGGCTGTGAGCATGAAGAGATGAGAGCACAATAAAGCTCATGCTATGTTGCTTGACCCCAACTTAAATGTCAAGCTCTGATGCAACCACCTCCCTACTGAGGATACATGACCTTTCTTAAGGAAATAAACAAATGGGCTAAGCCACAGAAAGCCTGCCTCACCACAGACCCCTTTTCAGAGTGAAGTGTCCAGCCCACAGGCCCTCTGAAGTGGCGGTCTTTGCTAGCTTACTATCAACCACGGCCAGCATGAGCAAGCAACAGTCCAAAATACCCCGAGCAGGTGACTGCCCAACCAGATGGAATGCAAAGTTCAGTTCAGTTCAGTCACGTCACACAGTCGTGTCCGCCTCTTTGCGACCTCATGAATAGCAGCACGCCAGGCTTCCCTATCCATCACCAACTCCCGGAGTTCACTCAGATTCACGCCCATCAAGTCAGTGATGCCATCCAGCCATCTCATCCTCTGTCATCCCCTTTTCCTCCTGCCCCCAATCCCTCCCAGCATCAGGGTCTTTTCCAATGAGTCAGCTCTTCACATGAGGTGGCCAAAGTACTGGAGGTTCAGCTTTAGCATTTGTCCTTCCAAAGAACACCCAGGGCTGATCTCCTTTAGAATGGACTGGTTGGATCTCCTTGCAGTCCAAGGGACTCTCAAGAGTCTTCTCCAACACCACAGTTCAAAAGCGTCAATTTTTCGGCGCTTAGCCTTCTTCACGGTCCAACTCTCACATCCATACACGACCACTGGAAAAACCATAGCCTTGACTAGACGGACCTTAGTCGGCAAAGTAATGTCTCTGCTTTTGAATATGCTATCTAGGTTGGTCATAACTTTTCTTCCAAGGAGTAAGCGTCTTTTAATTTCATGGCTGCAATCACCATCTGCAGTGATTTTGGAGCCCCCCAAAATAAACTGACACTGTTTCCACTGTTTCCCCATCTATTGCCCATGAAGTGATGGGACCAGATGCCATGATCTTCGTTTTCTGAAATTTGAGCTTTAAGCCAACTTTTTCACTCTCCTCTTTCACTTTCATCAAGAGGCTTTTGAGTTCCTCTTCACTTTCTGCCATAAGGGTGGTGTCATCTGCATATCTGAGGTTATTGATATTTCTCCCAGCAATCTTGATTCCAGCTTGTGCTCCTTCCAGCACAGCGTTTCTCATGATGTACTCTGCATAGAAATTAAATAAGCAGGGTGACAATATACAGCCTTGACGCACTCCTTTTCGTAGTTGGAACCAGTCTGTTGTTCCATGTCCAGTTCTACCTGTTGCTTCCTGAAAAGGTCACTCCAATATCATGCCAAACACACATGTAACAGAGCAAGAATCTAACACAGTTAATGTCAGGTTAGCTGACATGAGGTGATTTCCTTCAGCAACGTATTTCACCCACTCCTTTGCCCCACCATTCCAGTGGTAGCACAAATTTCTGCTTCAAGAAAGAAAAAAGCTGTTTGATGATCAATGAACACAAAAATGACTTTTTTTTAGGTTTAAAAAAATTTATTGGAGTAGAGTTGATTTACAATGTCATGTTAGTTTCAAGTATACAGCAAAGTGATTTGATTATACATATACATATATTCATTCTTTGTTTTAATGGGTTTTTTTTTCTGCACTGCTCAGCACGTGGCATCAGCTCCCGGCCGAGGGATTGAACCCACATCCCCTGCACTGGGAGTGTGCAGTCTTAACTACTGGACCACCAGGGAAGTCCCCCTCTTCCTTCTTTTTATGATACCCATGGAGATAATAGCTCTGAGGAAAAATGGCTTTTGAGTTATTAAGATCCTGGGTATTTTAGTACTTAAAGCTGATAAGATAAACAACAGACTTGAAGGTTATATAGAATCAGGATAGAGCTAAAGCTGTTCAAGGTGGGCAGAGGTGACATGGAATAGAAACAAGGAAGTTGAAAGTCAGTGTGGAGTTCCTGCTGTCCCAGCTCCATTCCCTTGCAATAGGCATTAGGAAAGATCCTATAATCTCCTGAAAAGGTTTGGCAAATTATAGATAGTTAGGATGTGTGCCCCCCCTTCCACCTGGAATTTGGGGAGATGGCAGAGTCAGAGATGTGGCTCTTGTCTCAGGGTCTGGGGCCAGTAACAGAGATACTGCTACATAGCACATCCACAAGAGAGACAGAAGCAATCCCAAATTTCCTGTGGGTACCATGGTGGAGCAGAAAAACATCCCATATCCAAAAGTAAATTTTTCTAACAAAATTCCCTGTCCAAATTTAGAAGTTAGGGAAATTTTTTTGGTACAAAGTCAAAATACAAACAAATGGTTAGAGGCCTCTTTGGGGCTTTGATTCAGTTGAAAACCACTAGGTTACAGATAAGAGCCAGGCCTTCAGGAAATCTCTGGAGTGGGTGGAGATGTATGTAAGGTGTTGAGAAGACAAGAACTTATAGGAGTTGCTTTGATGCAGAAGCAGCTTAAAGAGATAAGGTACAGCTAAGGGAGGCAGGCTTCCCTGGTGGTGCGGTGGTAAAGAAGCTGCCTGCCAATGCAGGAGACATGGGTTTGATCCCTGGTTCAGGAAGACCCCTTGGAGAAGTAAATGGCAACCCACTCTAGTGTTCTTGCCTGGAGAATTCCATGGACAGAGGGGCTTGGTGGGCTACAGTCTATGGGGTTGCAAAGAGCTGGACATGACTCAGCAACTGAGCATGCACAACTAAGGGAAGGCTTTCAAACAGGAAAAAGATATTGATGAATCAGACAATTTACATTATGTGCTTGGCCTTGCTGGGCACTTTGAGAGAAGATATATTTTTCTTTCTTTCTTTTTTTTTTTTTTGATGTGGACCATTGTTTAAAGTCTTTACTGAACTTGTTGCAGTATTGCTTCTGTTTTATGTTTTGGTTTTTTGGTTGTGAGGCATGTGAGATCTTAGCTCCTTGATTAGGGATTGAGCCAGCACCCCCTGCAATGGAAGCTGAAATCTTAACCACTGGCCCACCATGGAAGTCCCAAGACAAGATATAATCTTAGTAAATAGACTTAACATCTGAATCATTTAAATAGTGAAATATTTTGCAGTTGTTTAAATTCTCAAAGTCATGATCTATAGGGGTAAGGTGGAGGGAGAGAATATTGAGGGCTTCACGGAGGGACAGGGATATGAGCTAAGCTTTGAAGGACAGTTAGGAAGTGAATAAATGAAAGGAGATGGGGGAAGGGAGAAAAGGTATTTTAAGTGGTGGGATGGAGAAAACCCTGTGAATTATAGCCAGGCTTCTCAAATTGCAGTGTGCACACAGATTACCTGGTGCTCTTATTAAAATGCAGATTCTGATTCTGTGAGTCCGGGATGGGTTGCTGACCTCACCTAGACCACACATGAAGCAGGAAGCGGTTATGGGAGCAGGGAGGCTGGCTGCAGGAGAGGATTTTTCTTGGAAAGGGTGAGAACTTAGATGGAAGGAACTGTAGGAAGTTCCCAAAGAACGTTTGAGGAAGCAAGAGTGTGCCCCAGAGGCAAGAACACTGCAGCTGTAATTTCAAAGACCAGAACCCAGGAAAGAGAAGCGATAACAATGGGAAATTCTCTTCCATTTTGCCATGTGGAGGAAAAGTCCCTCCAAAATCTGCAAACCCCAGTGGGGAGCTCTCTTAGCCAATGTGGCCAGGTTTGTTATTTAACTTAAATTAGTCTCCAAATAGAGCGCGTGTGCTGGTGCAGAAGGAGCAAGTCCCTTGCGTCTAGTTTTTCTGATGTTCTATGACCATTATTATGCTGGGTGATGAGGAACTGGAGGCAGGTTACTCTAGTTAATGATTATCTTCCAATCATCAAAGGGATTCGGCAGGGAATTTCACTTACAAACATTTGGTCCTAGACACCGGTTTCAAACTTGTTTCTTTTCCCTTCTCATGTTGAGACACCCAAGCCAGGAAAACACTGGGAACCAGAAAAGCAAAACAGGTTTTACTCCATTCCTGCAGACTGACTGCCGGCTTGAAAGATTTATTATAAGTACCTGGTAACCCAGTCTGCAGCAAGTGTCACTAGATGATTTTGTTCTGTTTCCTCCAAGACATGAAATGTCTCAGAGCCTGAGCTGCCTTTTCTACAAAAATAGGCTCACAGTGATTTGCCCCATCTACCCCCTCAGGTAACAGTGAGACCTATTTTTAAAAAGCAGTTCTCATTTGGGGTTAGCAGATGCAAACTGGTATATATAGAATGGATAAATAACAAGATTCTACTGTATAGCACAGAGAACTATACTCAATATCCTGTGATAAACCAGAATGGAAAAGAATTTGACAAAGAATGTGTGTGTGTGTGTGTGTGTGTGTGTATATATATAATGGAGTCACTTTCTGTACAGCAGAAATTAACACAACACTATAAATCAACTATACTTTAATTTTTTTATAAAAGCAAAAAAAAAGCAGTTCCAATTAGCAAATTCTAATTTTATTTAGCTGACAATTGTATCTAGCTCTAGGTCATAGTGAATATCAGCCTTAGTCAATCGTGTCAGTTGTCCCCACTGTCCCTTGCCAGATATTCAGTTCTCAGCAGTCCGTGAAGCTAGAGTTGGCTATGTGAGTTCATTTTGATCAATGGGGAAATCTGCTGAGGTAGGAGCTTCCTGGAAAGCTCTTGATTTCAGCATAAATGGAAGTAAAATGGACACACTTGGCTTTTCCTGCCTTTCCTCTTTTTGGCACCTTGAATGTTTATGTGAGGCCTGGAGCTATAGCAGCCATTTTGCATCCTGAGGCAATAAGCTTGTGGGTGACATACCAACATTCAAAGAACAATAGATGAGAAAGATCCTGGGGGTTCTGGACATCATTGGGCATTTGTGTCACAACCAGGACCACCTATCTCCATAAGTCTTCTGTTATGAGAGAAAAAGTATTTCCTTTCTTAAAGTCACTGTTCATTGGATTACTTACAAACTCACATCAACTGGGCAGCCATAAAGTGCCAATCGAACAACACTGCTAACGTTCATTTCCCTGTAAAGCAATTTTTGCCCACATATTCCTCTGTTTCCATGGAAACCTCTAGCTCCGGAGCTCTTTACAGTGAAACTGACTGCCTGAGTGGACAAATTCAAATGCAGTTTTTAGTGCTGGCAGTACTCACAAGGTTATGATTGATTTTTCTTGTTAAGTGCTATCCTAGAGCCCAAAGACAGAGCCTAGCAAACACAGTCACCTTGCTGCCACTGCCCTGTGTGACCTCCCTATTCCTTGCACTTATCTTGCTCCAGGTCAGGGACAGGAGACACTCTCCAAGCTGCCCCAGGACAGTAGATCCTCAAACCCTCAAAATTGATGTGGGGAGACAGTGAGGAGACTTGTGGGAGCCTCAGCAACAAGTTCTGTGAAGCAATCACCTTCTATACCAGGAACCACTGTCACCTCAACTTAAGTAACTGTATTATGTACTATCTGCCCTGTCACTTGAGAGAGAGCTCTTCATGAAAATGGTCCTAGAAGAAGAGTATCTGAACCATTTGTGACATTTTAAGGCTTAATAACTCTTAATAACTCTTGCCTAGATATTTTGGACAGAATAAGCTGAAAGGGTTTCTCTTCCATGAGCCTGTGGGAATGACAGGTACCTTGAAGGTCAGAGTTGGGGAGAGAAGGCAGAGATGCTTTAAAACAGCTTAAATCTTTTAGTCTTCTTTTTCCCCCAATACCTTAAAATACATTGTTAATAAATGTGTTCCTAGGGTCTAAAGGAAGTTAAGGTCATAAATGGTACCTTCTCGGCATGCAAAATAAAACCTAAAGGTATTGGGGTAGTGGGGTGGATTGGATGACCATGGTGGGGAAATTTGGAATTTTTGGTTTTGTGATTATATGGCCCTGAGTGAGTGATGTAACTTCTCTGCTTGCATAGTCTTCATTGGTAAAATGAGGTAGCTGGGGCTGCCCTGGTGGCTCAGAGGTAAAAAGTCCACCTGCCAGTTCAGGAGACATGGGTTCGATTCCTGCTCCAGAGACTCCACATGCCATGAAGCAGGTAAACTGGCATGCTCTAGAGCATGCTACTGCCACAACTACTGAAGTCGGAGTGCCTAGAGTCTGTGCTCCACAACAAGAGAAGCCACCGAAATGAAAAGGCCATGCACTGCAACTAGAGAGTACCCCTGGCTCGCCACAACTAGAGAAAGGCTTGCACAGCAATGAAGACCCAGCATAGCCCCCGCCCCCCCCCCAAATTTTTTTTAATTAAAAAAATGAGGTAGTTGACCAAATAAGTTCCTGGGGCCTTTCCAGTTCATGACGGTTTATAATTATGCATCTAACTTTCCTTCTTTCCCATGTATCATTGAGGCACTGGAAGGAATTCTCTGCATGATCGTGTTCGAAGTGGTTTCATCATGGTGACACTGTGTTTTCAGATACTTCAAAGGGAAAAATGATTCTGGTTTCTTGTTTTCTGGTATCTTTTCAGAAACAGTTTTAGCCAGGGATCTTTAAGGAAGCTATATCCTAAGATTCCAAAAGAATCTCTTTCTATATAAACAACACATTAAAAAAGGAGATTTGGGTGAGATATATGGAGAGAGTAACACGGAAACTTACATTACCATAGGTAAAATCGATAGCCAATGGGAATTTGCTTTCTGACTCAGGGAACTCAAGCTGGGGGTCTGGAACAACCTAGAGGGGTGGGATGGGGAGGAAGGTGGGAGGGAGAGGGAGGGGACATGGGTGTACCTATGGCTGATTTGTGTTGATGTTTGGCAGAAGCCAACACAATACTGTAAAGCACTTATTCTTCAATTTAAAAATATTTTAAAAAATTTAACAAAGGAGATTTGAGGTGACTTGGGCATACAAGTATGCTGGAGGGAGCTGCCAGCCCTCCCACCCCTTTAGGGGCCAGGCAGCCAGGATGAACACAAGCATCTCTATGGCTGCTTTCAATTTTCATTTTAGGCCCAGGGGAAGGAGGAGGAGGAAGAATGGATCTCAGGAGGGGCTGGCTCTGAGGCTGAAGAGAAGAGTCAAGTATTAGATCGACACCTTTACTCTGTTAAGTACACTCCCCAAAGCTGCCTCCTTAGATTTCGGCATCTGAAAATTCCACGTGGTTACTGTGCAATGAACACAGCTAGGGGCTCCATCCTGGTCCTTACAAAGGCTTGGGGATAGTGAACCACCAGGATGTATAACCAGTACTAAGCAAAACAGGATTTATAACCTTGTAAGTTAGTAAGTAAGGTCTTTGACATATAAACCATTTATCCTGTAAATATTTATGGAGCTCTACACCTGGAGAACATCTGTCAACAAAAGAGAGAAAAATCCCTGCCATTGTGGAGATGACATTCCACTTTGAATACATGCATACTATGCTCCATATTTTATTACCCCCAATATGTCTTGTGCAGCCAACTCTCCATCATTTGTTATTATTTTAATGGGGCTGTCTTCAGAAAGAAATCAATGTTAAGTAAAATGTGTGCCTCATCTCAGGTTGCCTGGGGAACATTTTAACAGGAGATGAAATCCATTCATAGGTTCCAATGTTCAATGGAGGGTAATCACCAAAAGTGTCATGATGGACACAAGAGAGAAATGGCCAGCTGGCTAGTTGCTGTAGCAGATAATTCCTGGGAAATGTTTAAAAACAGAGGCCCTGCTCTATACTAAGACTTTATAGGAGGTAGAACTGAACACTTATCTTTCTTTTTCCTTTTTTTTTTTATAAATGCTATATAATTTTTTATTTTTATTTGTTTTTTTACATGCTGTTATTTTTGCATTTAACAGATAAGAAAACTGAGGCTTAACTTCCTCAAGAACAAAAACTAAGAAACAGAAAACATAACTTATGAAAAACAACATCCAAAATAATAAAGCATGCAGCACTTAACGTAAATTGAAAGGGGTGTGGCACAAGAGTAAGCCCTTAGCTTTTTTTTTTTTCCATAATACATAAATAATTAAAAAAATATAAGACTTACAGCAAAGAAACAAATCTATAATGGCAAATATTAAGGCAACAAAATATGAATAAGAAAAGGTGATTTTTAAAGCCAGGATCATTACCAATGACTCAAAATCATACAATGCATAAACTATGCCTATAGTCTACCGAATACTAACATAATAATAATATCACTTATAAAGAAAACAAAGTATAAGCATTCCAAAAAATCAAAGCAAAATAGGTATCATTTAAACATATATANCTAACAATATTCTGAATTCTTTCTCAGGTAGATTCCCTATCTCTTCCTCTTTGGTTTGGTTTGGTGGGCATTTCTCCTGTTCCTTTACCTCCTGGGTATTCCTCTGTCTCTTCATCTTGGTTATATTGCTGCGTTTGTTGTGGCCTTCCTATATTCTGGGAATTTGTGGAGTTCTCTTTATTATGTAATTTCCTCCGTATAGGTGGGGTTGTATCAGTGGCTTGTCAAGGTTTCTTGGTTAGGAAGGCTTGCTTTGGAGTTCTGGTGTGTGAAGCTGGATTTCTTCTCTCTTGAGCTTGCTCCTTTTTTTTTTTTAAAGGTCCACTCAGGATGCTGGGGCACAGACACTGCTTTACAGTGCTTTGCATTGCAAATCCAGCATGATTTAATATTGCAAATAGCACAGGTGGTTAGAACAAGGAACTCAGCTTAATCTTATCT
This sequence comes from Neotragus moschatus, assembly GCA_006410615.1. Taxonomy (NCBI): domain Eukaryota; kingdom Metazoa; phylum Chordata; class Mammalia; order Artiodactyla; family Bovidae; genus Neotragus; species Neotragus moschatus. The sequence continues at coordinate 52,911 of SJYA01003419.1, forward strand.
GGTTCACATAAACTGGGCTGTTTTTATTCCTGGTCACAGAGTAGACTCTTAATTATAAGCTTAATGCCAGGCATGTCTCTGTAAATATGCTTCATTGGTTGTAACACAAAATATTACTGACCATTTACCAATTATTCTGCCAATGCAGGAGAAGCAAGAGACGTGGGTTTGATTTCTGGGTCGGGAAGATCCCCTGGAGAAGGAAATGGCAACCCACTCCGGTATTCTTGCCTGAAAAATCTCATGTACAGAGGAGTCTGGTGGGCTACAGTCCATGGGGTCACAAAGAGTTGGACACAACTGAGCATGCACATACACTTACAAAAGCATGCATCTCCAGCATACTGAAAGAGCAGCTCAGTGTTTAATATGTGAAGCATGCTGCTACTGCTAAGTCACTTCAGTCGTGTCCGACTCTATGTGACCCCATAGACAGCAGCCCACCAGGCTCCCCCGTCTCTGGGATTCTCCAGGCAAGAACACTGGAGTGGGTTGCCATTTCCTTCTCCAATGCAGAAAAGTAAAAGTGAAGTTGCTCAGTCATACCTGACCCTCAGTGACCCCATGGACTGCAGCTTTCCAGGCTCCTCCATTCATGAGATTTTCCAGGCAAGAGTACTGGAGTGGAGCATGAAGATGTATTAAATATAGAATTACTAGGCTGGTGCAAATATAATTGTGGTTTCAGATAGTGAATTTTAAATCATTGTTCTGTTCAGTTCAGTTCAGTCGCTCAGTCATGTCTGACTCTTGGCAACCCCATGAATTGCAGCATGCCAGGCCTCCCTGCCCATCACCAACTCCCGGAGTTCACTCAGACTCATGCCCATCAAGTCAGTGATGCCATCCAGCCATCTCATCCTCTGTCGTGTCTAGGCCCAAACACATCTTTATTAATCAAAATACGAACAATTGCAATCAACACATTTTTGCCAATGAGAAATAAGTTTGTTTATTCCTGAAGCCTAAAAATCCACGCTTCAGGATTCAACAAACTTTTGCAAAGCATTTTATGCGTCCTGGTTGTGGAAGCGTTTTCCCTGCAGAAAGTTGTCAAGATGCTTGAAGAAGTGGTTGTTGGTGAGAGGTCAGGTGAATATGGTGGATGAGGCAAAACCTCATAGCCTAATTTGTTCAACTTTTGAAGCACTGGTTGTACGACATGTGGTCACGTGATGTTGTGGCGAAGAACTGGACCCATTATGTTGACCAACTCCAACTGAGGCATTGCAGTTTTTGGTGCATCTCATTGATTTGCTGAGCCTACTTCTCAGATGTAATGGTTTCACCAGGATTCAGAAAGCTGTAGTGGATCAGACTGGCAGCAGACCACCAAACAGTGACCATGACTTTTTTTGGTCCAAATTTGGCTTTGGGAAGTGCTTTGGAGCTTATTCTCAGTCCAACCACCAAGCTAGTCATCGCTGGTTTTCATATAAAATCCACTTTTTGTTGCACGTCACAATCCGATCAAGAAATAGTTTGTTATTTTTGCACAGAATAAGAGAAGATGACACTTCAAAACAATGATTTTCTTGATTTGCGGTCAGCTCATGAGGCACCCACTTATCGAGAGCCTTTTCACCTTTCCAATTTGCTTCAAAGGCCAAATGACTGTAGAATGGTTCATGTTGAGTTCTTCAGCATCTTCTCCTGTAGTTGTAAGAGGATCAGCTTCGATGACTGCTATCAGTTGGTCATTGTCACGTTCCGATGGCTGGTCACTGCACTCCTCATCTTCAAGGCTCTCTTCTCCTTTACAAAACTCCTTGAACCACCACTGCACTGTACGTTGGTTAGTAGTTCCTGGGCCAAATGCATTGTTGATGTTGCAAGTTGACTCTGCTGCTTTATGACCCATTTTGAACTTGAATAAGAAAATTGATCAAATTTGCTTTTTGTCGAACATCAATTCTATAGTCTAAGGATAAAATAAATAGCAAGTAATAAGTCATTAGCCAAAAAACATAAAGCAACAAATGTACATTAAAGTGATGGATAACATAACCATATTTATTTAAGAATATATTCTAATATCAAAGGCAAATTTCAACAATGCAAAAATTACAATTACTTTTGCACCAACCTAAAATAGTAATGAAGAGGCACTTACAAAATAAAGTATCCCAAGTACACGATGAAAGAACTCCAGACAAAATTGATCCAGGTGATAGATGCATGTGAGATATACAGATTTATTGTGAGAAGTGGACCACTTCTACTATAGTACATCAGTTTCCAAGGGAAAGAAGTATCTAGGGCCACTAGTTAGGATGTCAAGAGCACCTTAATTCCTATTCATAAGGCCTGGAAATATCCTAATCGTCCATCAATAGAATGAATAAATTTGAAACACTCACACAATGGACTACTACTCAACAATAAAGATAACAAATTACTGATACCTATAACAGAGATGGAGCTCACAAACATACTGAACTGAAGGAGCCAGGCACAAAAGAGTACACTAGATGATTCCATTTATTTGAAGTTCAGGAATAGGCAAAATCAAACTATGGTGATAGAGGTCAAATGAGTGGTTACCTCCAGCATCTTTTGTGTCGGGGGGTGGGGTGGGGCAGGGCAAGTGGTACTAACTGGCATAAAGGAACTTTTGGGGATGATGGAAACATTCTTTTCCTTAAGCTGGGTAATGTATATTCGACAGTGAAATCACTGAACTATGCACTTAAGATTTATACATTTTTCTATATGTAAACTATACTTCAACTTTTTTTTTTAATTTTAATTTTTATTTTTTCATCTCAGGTGTACATGAGTTCCCAATCTTGAACCCCGCCCCCCACCTCCCACTCCACATCAATTCTCTGGATCATCCCCGTGCACCAGTCCCAAGCATCCTGTATCCTGAACTGAATATAGACCGATGCTTCGTTTCCCACACAACGGCACACATGTTTCACTGCCATTCTCCCAAACCTTCCCCCCCCCAAAGTCCAAAAGTCCATTCCATGCATCTGTGTCTCTTTTGCTGTCTATACTTCAACTTTTACAAAGCAAAATAAATCAAGCTATTGAGCAGTTTACTTGTCAAATGATAGAACGAACAGTCTAGCTGTTCGTTAACACATATTGTCTGAGCATCAAGGTCCTTTGGATGGAAGATACCAGCAGCGCTAGGTTGGTGAAGAAGGGCATGAAGAAGGGCCTTTCTTAGTCTTGTGTGAAATTTAAGGAAAATAAGAACAGCAGACTCCCCTCTGGACAGACGAATTGCATAAAGTGGCACATTACCTCTGGGCTGATGCAGTGCCAGGCCAAGGCTTTGCGACCAAAACACAGAGGCTGGGTTTCATGTCCCTTGCCCATCTGACCAGATGCCCTTGTGTAGGCAACCTTGACAATCACAGGGCTGCCCAGTTTTCTGGAAGGAAACCAGAGATCTGGGAGCAGCCAAGCATGAAAAACCACTTGAATCCAGAAAGCTGCCAGACCCCAGGCAGTGTTATCTCTTTTGATGACACCAGTCTCTGCCTCTGTCACCTTCTACAGACCCATTTTCTTGACTTCTCTATGGTTGAAGGTCACCTCCACCACACCATAATACACAACAGCTTCCAAAGTTTATAATGTCCCTCAGTTTCAGTCATACTTGAGGATCACCTAGAACCACTGAAACCTAATGCTGAATTCCTGAGAGAAAATCTGATTGGCTCAGCCTTGGTCAGGTCCATTTACCCTGAGTGCATCAACATGGGTGCAAAAATCCATGCAGGTAGGGAGTGGGATGGTGTTTCATAGAGAACTAGGATTATTTCGAGCTAAGCAGACTTCTCCCAAAGTCTACTACACTTGCAAACTATTAGAAAACTTGACAACCCAGTGGCTTAATCCAATAAAAGGTTATTTTTTTGCATCAAAAAAAAATAGTCTAGAAGCAGCTGACTGCTGGCTGATATTGTTTACTTGTGATGTCAGAGCCAGGATGTCACAATTCTCTCTTCCTTCCCTCATGTTGGCCCATGGGCACAAAATGGCTGCTGTAACTCCAGGTGTCATGTTTACATTCAAGGCAGGAAGAAATGGGGAAGGGCAGCACCAGTCATGCCCGTTTTCTCAGGAGAGCAAAATGCTTCCCCAAACCCCAAGCAGACCTCTATTGACATGTCATTAGCTAGTACTATTTGACATAGCCACCCTGATAGGTTAGAAAACCAAATAATTATCTGAGAACATCACTATGCCAAACAAGATTAGGCTTCTGTTAGTAAAGACAATGTGGAAAATGAGTATTTGGGAGGTAGAAGACAGTGTTTGCCACCAGACAGAACTATAGGAATCCACCTTTTCTGAAAAATTTATGTTAGTCATTCACAACCATGTCTGAACACAGGTGATGGAAATCACTCTTAATTCCTTTAGAAAAAAAAATCCATTGCCTCTCATCACACACTAAGCCACTCAATTTTGCACTGCACCACCTGGGATCCTTCAGCTAGGGTTTGCATTCTCTCTCAAAAGCTGTCACAGAGGAAACTGGTCACGGCAGGTTTATCAGCTCCCAGTCTAATGGTCCAAGTGCTATACAAATGCCTTTTTGGTACCAAAAGACAATGCAGGATTTTAGGAAGCATGATCAAAAGAGCTCTGCTTTCTCTAATTATACTGCTATTTCAGAAGTGATCTCAAAGGTATTTCAATATATGCAAATAG
>SJYA01003419.1:57834-87299 GCA_006410615.1 Neotragus moschatus
ATGGGTGGGACTAGATGGCTCCCAGGCATCCCTACATGCACAATATTGATACTGTGCTTTCTAAATAGTCGGTAATCAGTCTCTTCAAATCATGAGGGACATTTCCAAGAAACAAATGTAGATTAGCATTACCTTTTAACTGAGAGATGATGTATTCTATGAGGTGAGAAAAAGGCCATGGAATAGGACAGAGTGTACCTACCCATGTGGTAAGCCATGGTAAGTGAAGAAATTTTAATCTTCTAGCTGATTTTAACATACAAATAAAATCATCTTCAAAGACAATGGCACTGCTTTTTATATTTAAATATGTAGTTATCATGTATACATTTAATGATAAAAGTGGGGGAGAACCATGTTAATGGGGGAAGATCTTGTTTAGACAGTTGTTCATAAAACCTAGGTTCTTGTTATTTTTGCATACTTACATATATTAATCTTGTTCTTACTTCAACTCATATCCTAACTTCAAAGTGGAAGGAAAAGAACAAATGTTGGGGATTAATTTATAGACCAATAAGAGTAAGAATCCTAAGTCTACAGATGGAAACTGAAATAATTATCTGCGATTCCCTGGACAAATTACTTTTGCTGTGTGGATCTCAGTTTTTTCACCCATGAAATGGAGACATTAAAGAACCTTAAAAGCCCTTTCTTGCTCTAAATTCTATCACTTTGTTAAAGAAGTTTACTGAGGTCAGAGTTTGCTCTGGTGGTTTCAAGTCTTCATTTCAAGTTCCCAAGATCCCCAGACTACCCTAGTCTGACATTTCTTCATCTAATTCTGTAAAGTTTCCCAGTATTCTGTTAATGTAACCCACTTTCAATTTTTTATTTTTGTAAATGATTAGTATGGAATTCCAAAGGATTGTAAGAGTGGTACAAAATTTGCCATATACCATTTACCCATAGTCATCTTTTGTTAACATTTGCTTTACCATCGTTTATTTTCGAAGGGGGAATTTTAGAGTAAGTTTCAGACATGATGCTCCTTTACCCAAAAATTGTTGTTTAGTTGCTAATTCTTGTCTGACTCTTCCCTACCCAGGGATCGAACCCATGTTTCCTGAATTGGCAGGTAGATTCTTTATCACTGAGCCATGAGGGAAGCCCTTACCCTAAAATACTTCAGTGTATATTTCTTACAAACAAGGACATTCTCTTACCTAACTAGAGTGTAACTATAAAAAATCAGGAAGTTTAATATTGATACAGTATTATTATGTAATCTATAGTCTATATTTACAATTCCCCAATAATCCTCTGAAAGATATACCTATATATCTCTATCTATCTATTTGTCTTTCTATCTGGACTTCCCTGGTGGCTTAGCAGTAAAGAATCTGCCTGCCAATGCAGGAGATGCAGGTTTGATCTCTGAGTCGGGAAGATCTCCTGGCAAAGGAAATGGCAACCCACTCCAGTATTATTACCTGGCAAATTCCATTGACAGAGGAGCCTGACGGGCTATAGTCCATGGGGTCGCAAAAAGAGTTGGATACGACTGAATGACTAAACAACAACTATATGTATATATACATATTCACACACACACACATATATATACATACATAAATACATATATGTGTGTTTTCTGTTACAGGATACAATTCAAAATCACACATTAGACTTAGTTGTCACACCCTTTAGACTTCATTAGTCCATAACAGATCCTCATCCTTGCTTTGTCTTTGACATTTTGGAAAAATATGGACAATTTATTTCATAGGATGCCCCTCCATTTGGATATGTACAATGTTCCTCATGATCAGATTAGAGTTATGCATTTGGGCAGAAAGCTCCCAGAAGTGATGTCATATTTGATCTATACAGATGCCCATCTTCCCCCTTTTAAAGTTAAGCTACTTCAACTTGAATTTCTATCATCTAGACTTTTTAAAGTTATGACTAATTTACGGCTTGAGTTGCTGAAGATCCCCCAGGTTCTTTTAACATCATCTCCACGATAAAGTGTCATCACTTAAGGCCTGGATATATCCCAGTTGGAAAGCACCAGAACTTAGGAGTTTGGGCCAAAGCAGAACAGCTATTAAATAGATTCTGGGAGTCAATGAGTCAGCTGAGAGGGTAGAGAGCAGACAGGTAGGTCCCAGAAGTCGGAGCCCACTGAGATCAAAGCGCCAGTCAAAAAGCATCATAAATACTGATTGCAGGGCAGGGTTACAGGTTCACTGCCTGGCTTTATAAAGCTGATGGGTGGAGCCGGCCCACCAGCTCTGGGGTGTTAGTCACAGACCTCAGAGGAGGGCAAGAGTAAGGTGTTTCTGGCTTTGGCAGCTCCTGAGGTGCCCATACTCTCTCACATACCTCAGGCGTGGCATTACACTGAGACTTCCCATTACCCCAGACCAATGCTTCTCACATTTTAATATGTATCTGGATGCCTGTGGATCTTGTGAATGTGCAGAGTCTGGAGTGAGGACTGAAGTTTTGGGCTGTGGCAGAAATGGACGTGCTGACACTTGCACACGTACCTTGGAGTTGCCATTACTGTGACGTTCCCCTCTCCTCTAAATACCATCGCCCAGGAGCTCCTATGAGCCTACTGATTCAGAATTCACTGAACACTCTCCTAAGTCATTTAAATCCCAAAAGTGACTCCTAAAAGATAGAGAGGTGAAAAAGGAAAAGACGACATATCTGGCACATTGCAAAGCCAGAAATTAAGTGGAACTCCATAAATGGGAAGCAGCGAACAATGGCGCTTCCCAGGTGGCTGAGTGGTAAAAGATTCTCCTGCCAAAGTGGGAGATGCTGGTTTGATCCCTGGGTCAGGAAGATCCCCTGAAGAAGGAAATGGCAAGCAAATACCCACTCCAGGATTCTTGCCTGGAGAATGCCATGGACAGAGGAACCTGGTGGGCTACAGTCCATAGGGTCACTAAGAATCAGACACAACTTGGCAAACTAAACAACAACAACACAAGTAACAATGGCTTTATAAAAAATGGATTCACGTGAAGTCTCATGTTAATGGTCCTGAAAAACTGTGTGTCCTGAAAAGGGGTGGCTCCCCCTGGCAGGGGAAGTGTTGACTTTACAGCAATCCTCACTTTTTCTACACACAATTATAGTCTACCTTCATGACATAATATGAAGGCTTGCCTCATAGCTCAGTCGGTAAAGAATCTGCCTGCAATGCAGGAGACCCAGGTTCAATTCCTGGGTCAGGAAGATCCCCTGGAGAAGGAAATGGCAACCCACTCCAGTATTCTTGCCAGGAGAATGCTATGGACAGAAGAGCCTGGCAGGCCACAGTCCTTAGGGTCACAAAAGCTGGACACAACTTAGGGACTACACCACCACATCCATAACAAAACAGACCTGGTGACTCAGGCTAATTTCCTTTCAGCAAGCACCTCTAAATAGGCTTGTCACAGCCTTCCCATAATACTCCCAGATGTTCTCAAACTGAGAAGGTTAGAATGGAAGTAGCAAGGGCATTACTCACAGGAAACAAGAACCTGCTTATTATTAACAATTCACAAGTCTGGCAAATTCTTTAAAGTCAGTCTCTTTTGTAAGGCTCTGTTTTGAAAAGGCAAGAATGTCAGTTGGGTATTACAGCTCTGTGGAAGGTAAATTGAGGACATGGCAGGAGAAACACTATGTGAAAAGCCAGTCTAACCATGCAGCAAATTGTTGATTACATTTGCTTTCAATTAAAGGAAAAGGATGTTCGAATCTTGAGGGCCAAACAGGAAATTTTACTCCAGCAGAGGGAGCCTATGAAACAGCCAAAAAGCAACCCTAAAATACCAGTGTTCCTTTGATCTTGTCAGAGTGAATTAAGGCTCATTTGCCAAAAAAGAAAAACACAGTGACAGTTTATTGAAGCATGAAAGCATGACAATGACCTTGAAATGGTCAGGTGTTCAGGAAACGTGTACTTAGTGAATAGTTCCGCCCCCCTGCTGGCCACTCGTCAACCTCAGGGGGAAGCCAATGTTAAATCATGAGCCATACCTGACTTTGGGCACGAACTCATTTAGTAAACAATCAGAATTTGGTTGTGGGGGTGGAGGGCTAACTTTCCTTAAGGGCCACCTATGCTTCATGGTTTATGTTTAACCTTCAAACGCATCCAGAGAAAAGAGCTCAGTGCTATCTTGAAAATGAAGAAACTAAGGTTTTAAGAAGCTAGTGATTTGTTAATGCTCACACATCTAGGAAGTGCAAGAGGTTGGGTTCTTATTCTAAATCTTCATTCTACTCATATAGGATTATACATCCACACCTTTGCCATGTAACTGCAGTACTTCCCATCGTGGGGACAGCATATTTTGCTGCCTTATTTATTGATGGTCTTGGCCGTGTGAACTAGTTTGGTCAAAGAAGCGCTAATGACATGAGCAGGAGCTTTAAATATGCTTGCATAGTTTGTCACGTTCTGAAACACATGAAATGGGGCTAAATCCTACCCATGGCCTGAAGTAGAGCCACCCCACTCCCTCCAGAAAGCCTGCAGATCATTAGCAAGAAAAAAATTCAATATATGTTATTTATTGTAAGTTACTGAGATGTGGATTATCTCTTACAAAGTAAATCTGATTAATACAAAAACTCTGTGGAATATATCTAGCCCCAACTAGAAGCTAAGAATACCAGGGAGATGAGGAATTAAGTGGATGATTCAAATAGGAAAATAAATTCCCAGGGGCATCCAGCAAGGTTCTCCTGATGTCTAGCTGGCCAAAAACTGTGTAACATGGCTACCTATAGCTGCAAGAGAGGCTAGAAAAGTACCTGGCATTATAAGTCCCTATTATGGGGACTAGTGTCCATCAGCATAGAAGGAAGAGGAGATAAATGTTTTTGAGCAGATGCTCAACAGTGTCTGCTGTCCCATTATTATCAGGCTCCAATGTCCATTATCTTTACCAGTTCCCTATACTGTGTTCTATCAGAGGTAGACAGAAGCTACTTTGAAGTCCCTTAAACTTGACCACAGTGAGCTCAATATGGTAACATGATTTGGCCCATTCTTTAGCACTTGCCATGAGAAGAACACCCTCCAGGTAAATGATGGCCCAAGGAGAATGAGGACACACATGGAGCCAACCTGAACCCACACAGAGCTTCCCCAGGAGTGAGGGAACATAAATATTTATTGCTGTAAGCCACTGAGATTTAAGGGTGTTTGTAAGAAATTTAAAAATGGTAACAGTATTTTGAAGCTCACTCGCATGCATCTGGCTATCAGTTTTAGATAACCACTCAGGGGTGTCTGCAACTGGCACTGCATGTAGCTACCTTAGTCAAAGAGCATTCCAAAGAATCTTCTAAAACACCCCTCTCTCCCCACTGCCCTCAGTTTGACTGGTATACAGTTCTATGGGTTTTCTTCTACTCAGAGGCAGTTGAAAGATGACCAAAACTCAAATGGGAGCGTTGGAAAGGTTCTGAATGTGGGATGATGCCCTTTTGGGGGCTACCCAAGGCCCATCATGAGGTAGGAAGCAATGAGGAGGAAGCAATGGAGGCCAGGGTGGAGGTTGATTCCTTAACCATCACCATCACCTCCACCACTACTGCCCAACTGCTGATATTTCAGTAAAATATGTAGTGTGGTATGGCTTATCCCTCCCAAACTTCAGGTCAGAGAAGCTTTTGAGAGACAGATGTTTAAAAGAGCAAAGAAAATTCCAGAAATGTGCTACCCATTATATTCTGGGCACAATTGGTATTAAAAAGATGTGTCAGATATTAGGTATGCAACAGCTAATTAAAAACTTGGCCTCTATTCCCATGGAACTTAAATTTATTTGGTATAATAAAATAAGTTTCCAATGGATAAAATATTTAAACAATATTTTAAAAGTAATCATAAAAGTTGTAGAAGAAAACATGTTAGAAACGATGTTATATATGTTGGTAAGACATGATGGATGATATTAACATTTAAAATTTCACAAAACAATCAGAGAAACAATTTAGGGGAAAAAAGAAAAGGACATGAGAATCTGCATATAATGATATGCAAAAACTTATGCAAAGATCATCATCACACATAATTAGAGAGAAGCAATTTAAAATTAGATACCATGTTTAATCTAGCTCAGACGGTAAAGTGTCTGCCTGCAATGCAGGAGACCCAGGTTTGATCCCTGGGTCGGGAAGATCCCCTGGAGAAGGAAATGGCAACCGACTCCAGTATTCTTGCTTGGAGGATCCCATAGACGGAGGAGACTGGTAGGCTACAGTCCATGGGGTCGCAAAGAGTTGGACATGACTGAGTGATTTCACTTCACTTTAATCTAGCAGAGGGGTAGAGATGGGTAAGTAAAATTTGTAGCACACAAAACTTTTGTGGAAAAAAGCTTATATACTATTAAGCAGGGAGGTAAATAGCTGCTGCCTCTTGGAAAGGAATTTCTCAACACTGATCGAAAATTGTCTTATCAATTTCAACAAACATTTGTTCCCAAGTGTACAAAGATATATGTACATATATACACTGCAGCATTATAAACAATGGCTGTTATGAGAGTACTAGTTAAATGAAGTGTGGTACCACCCTCAGAAAGAAATATTCAGTAATGAAAGGTAAAAAGTAGATCTATATGTGCTGATATGGAAAATTTTCCAACATGTCTGGTTGTACTTAAAAAATAGTATATAACAGTGTTTGTAGCACATTCCACTGACAAACACATGTGTGTGGTGGAGATGTAAAAATATCCCTGGTAAGATATACAAGGAATAGGTAAGATTGTTCACCTGTGGGGATAGCTGGAGGTTGGGAATCTAAGGTGAGAGGAAGACTCACTTCTTGTTTTATGTAGCTTTCCCTCAGTATCTGCAGGGAATTGGTTTCAGGACCCTCGCAGACACCAAAATCCTTGGATGCTCAAGATCCTTATATAAGAGAGTGTAGTACAATAAATACAGTCAGCCATCTGTAACTGGGGGTTTCCCATCCCCTGATTCAACCAATGGGCTTCCCAGGTGGTGCAGTGGTAAAGAATCCACCTGCCAGTGCAGGAGACACAGGAGACAGAGGTTTGATCCCTGGGTAGGGAAGATCTAGAAGGAAATGACAACCTACTCCAGTATTCTTGCCTGGAGAATCCCATGGACAGAGGAGCCTGGCAGGCTACAGTCCATAGGGTGGCAAAAGAATCAGACACGACTTAGTGACTAAGCACAGTGTGTGTAGATACACATGCATGTGAGCACGCACACACACACACACACACACGATTCAACTAACAGATCTGCAAAGCTGTGGATCCGAAACCTGGGGATACTTTGTATACTTTGGATGTGTGTGTGTGTGTGTGTGTGTGTGTGTGTTTACCAAGCATATGCCATACTTTTAAAAAAGAAAATCCTGTTAATAAAAACAAAAATTGAACAGCCTCTAAAGATGTAAAGGAAAAACAAAAACAAAACTTAACTGCCTTTCTATTACTCCAGAAAAAAAAAAAAATCAATGCATTTAAAATGATAACCTTTGGTTTTTTTAAAACAATGATCTAGTGATTAGACTGCAAAAGGTTGAATTCCAAGGACTATTGAATTTCATTCAGTAGACACAGAGTGACCTGAAAAAGCAAACTAATGTGACAGTTTTTCTGTCAGTAAGGAAGGTAGGGTTATTTACATAACTCTGAGGACACAGGAAAGATAATGTCTGCATTATCTTCACGGCTCATCTTCTGCTGCAGAGAGGAGGAAGGGCCAGCACCCGTAAGTTGCCACAATGGTATGACTGGTCCAGGAGAATCAAAATATTTCTTAGGCACTGAGCCATTATGAAATTTCTAAGCCATCACTTCTGTTAAATCGGGGGGAGGGGAACCCCATAACATTCATTCTCTCCTTCCTTAAAATAAAAGTACAAATAAGTGTGCTTGACTTTCATGGAGTAAAGACAGGGTATGTTCTCAGGAAGAACTTAACTCTACATGGCTAATGAAACCACACTCAATGTCCCCAAAATTGGAGATCAAAAGATGCCACTTCTATGGTATCTGGCTATCCATCAGTCAATGAAGAGGTGGTAAATGCATTTTTTTTAATATTCTCAAAAGAATCAAAGGAGAAACAGTGCAGTTGGACATGTTATGATCATGCCTAGTGAGAATGTACAGGTTTGTGGTAGGGTCAGAATCTAACTGGTGTAGGACTGGAGACAAAGTATATTGGCAAAAGCGGTGTTGGCAGTTGGAGAAGCTGGAGAAGGCTTCACAGGGGATTTGGAACATAGGTTGTGCCTAAGGGCAAAGATATTCAGGTAGGTAAAAGGCATGAGCAAAGGCCTAGAGGTGGATAACCAGCAACTGGTGAAAATGGCCCCTGGTGGCATAGACATCATGTTGTGAAGACGAGACAGAATGTTCAGGCTGATGAGCGAAGCTCAGTCAAGTTTGCAGCAGGCTTGGAAACTGTGTGGCAATCTGCAACTCATGTTACCCTAGTGTTTGCAAAATTCTGTCCTACTTGATGATAACAGATGATCTATTGGGGGGGGGCGGTGGTGAGGGGCACATTCCTGGTCCTTGTGGTTAAATATTTGAGAAGTGTTAAGTTTTTAAAAAGTGGGTTTTATTCCTCCAGTGTAGAATTCCTCAGTGTAGTATGAATCTCCAAGAGTGGGTTAGAGTTTGCGAAGGAAATATTTGACAAAGCTTTTTACCTCCAATAATACGGCACCCCACTCCAGTGCTCTTGCCTGGAAAATCCCATGGACGGAGGAGCCTGGTGGGCTACACAGTCCATGGGGTCGCTAAGAGTCCAATACGACTGAGTGACTTCACTTTCACTTTTCACTTTCATGCATTGGAGAAGGAAATGGCAACCCACTCCAGCGTTCTTGCCTGGAGAATCCTAGGGACAAGGGAGCCTGGTGGGCTGCCGTCTATGGGGTTGCACAGAGTCGGATACAACCGAAGCAACTTAGCAGCAGCAGCAGCAGCAGCCAATAATATCATATTGGATAAGGAAATAGCAACCCACTCCAGTATTCCTGCTTGGAAAATCCTGTGTACAGAGGAGCCTGGTGGGCTGCTGTCCATGTTGTCACGCAGAGTTGGACACGACTGAAGCGACTTAGCATGCATGCATGCATTGGAGAAGGAAATGGTAACCCACTCCAGTATTCTTGGAGATTTTTCTGGAGAATCCCAGGGATGGAGGAGCCTAGTGGGCTGCCGTCTATGGTGTTGCAGAGTCAGACATGACTGAAGCGACTTAGCAGCAGCAGCAGNAAATGGCCCCTGGTGGCATAGACATCATGTTGTGAAGACGAGACAGAATGTTCAGGCTGATGAGCGAAGCTCAGTCAAGTTTGCAGCAGGCTTGGAAACTGTGTGGCAATCTGCAACTCATGTTACCCTAGTGTTTGCAAAATTCTGTCCTACTTGATGATAACAGATGATCTATTGGGGGGGGGCGGTGGTGAGGGGCACATTCCTGGTCCTTGTGGTTAAATATTTGAGAAGTGTTAAGTTTTTAAAAAGTGGGTTTTATTCCTCCAGTGTAGAATTCCTCAGTGTAGTATGAATCTCCAAGAGTGGGTTAGAGTTTGCGAAGGAAATATTTGACAAAGCTTTTTACCTCCAATAATACGGCACCCCACTCCAGTGCTCTTGCCTGGAAAATCCCATGGACGGAGGAGCCTGGTGGGCTACACAGTCCATGGGGTCGCTAAGAGTCCAATACGACTGAGTGACTTCACTTTCACTTTTCACTTTCATGCATTGGAGAAGGAAATGGCAACCCACTCCAGCGTTCTTGCCTGGAGAATCCTAGGGACAAGGGAGCCTGGTGGGCTGCCGTCTATGGGGTTGCACAGAGTCGGATACAACCGAAGCAACTTAGCAGCAGCAGCAGCAGCAGCCAATAATATCATATTGGATAAGGAAATAGCAACCCACTCCAGTATTCCTGCTTGGAAAATCCTGTGTACAGAGGAGCCTGGTGGGCTGCTGTCCATGTTGTCACGCAGAGTTGGACACGACTGAAGCGACTTAGCATGCATGCATGCATTGGAGAAGGAAATGGTAACCCACTCCAGTATTCTTGGAGATTTTTCTGGAGAATCCCAGGGATGGAGGAGCCTAGTGGGCTGCCGTCTATGGTGTTGCAGAGTCAGACATGACTGAAGCGACTTAGCAGCAGCAGCAGCAGCAATAATATCATGACTCTGGGGCATACCAAGGAGGCAATGGGGAAAACCACTTTGGAGAAGGGAAGAGATCTAAGGACAGACAAGGTCTATAAACTATGGCTTGTATTAGGTTGGCCAAAAAATTCTTTTGTGCTTTTCTATAACATTGTACTGAAAAATCCAAAAGAACCTTTTGGCCCACCCAATAAAATGGCTAAAGTATGGAAACACTGGAATCTCTCTGTGATGAGTACATAGGTTTCTCTAACTTGAGTTTCCCTCTCATGTACATACAATTCTGACACCTTTTCACTACCTTAAGAACTGGTGAGACATCATGTGAGAGGTCTATCCTGTGTGGGGGAGGTGGTCTTAGAACAAAGAAGAAGCTGAGAATTAGGAGGTAAAATAGACAGTGAAGAGCAGTAGGGGCTCTTGCAATGATGTCCTCAGAAAGACAAAGGAAGATGAGATCAACCTAGACCTCAGAACTGAAAACTCGCACTGGAGAGACATGTGTATGAGAGAAGCTGATGGCAAGTGCTCTGCCTTGGGCTGTGGAGGTGGGGCCGAGGGGATTCCTGCCAGTGAAGGGGAGTTCAGGCAGGAGCTGAGCCACCCCAACATGGCTTATTCTATCTCAAGCTTCCAAGTGCCTCTCCAACCCTAGGATACAGTGGTTCCCTAAGGTGGATCACTTGAAGTTCAAGGTCAACTAGTTTGGAGTCCTAAAATCATAAGGACTGAAATGCTGGACATAGGATGAGACACAGGCCAAAAGTGGATTTTCATACATGAATATTTTCTGCAACAAAGCACATAATTTTATTACAATTGGAGAGAAAGCATAATTCTCATGCAAGCTGAGGAAAATAGGGGGGAAAACCACCAAATGTTAATTAAAAGTGATAAGATGTTATTGGTATTCTATTTACAATGCTGTTTTTAATGTGAAAATATCTGTAATTGGTTGCTGTTGATTCACCACCCTTACTTCTTCCATAAAGATGACCTTGAACCAAGATTTCCTTTAACCTCTGGCTTTTCTGGAACTGAATGCCTACAGTTAGAGAAAGACAAAATAATTCATCTTCAGAATCAACCAAACACCTTGAATTTTAGATGTTAAGCAACAGTATCTCACATGTTCGATAAACGCTGTGTCAAGCTCCATGTAGAGTCTGAGAAACTAATAAAGGACACAGTGTGTGACCTCGAAGTATGTATAACTGGACAAAAGGGGCAGGATTACACAAATACTGTAGTACCCGCTGGAGACACTGCCTCAGGAGCAAAATGACAAAGGTGTTTGTTACTGAGATATCCAAAGGCACACTGATCCAATATAGAAACAATGAAATCCTGTATTAAGATTTTGTTTTTTTTTTTTTTTAAAGAACAAGTGAAACACATTTACTTATTTATTTTAAATGTATGTATTTATTTTTTGCTGTGCTGGGTCTTCATTGCTGCTTGGGCTTTTCTCTAGTTTGGGCGAGCAGGGGCTTCTCTTATTGAGGAGCACAGGCTCTAGGGTGCAAGGGCTTCAGTGATTATGGCTCCCTGGCTCTAGAGCACAGGCTCAATATTTGTGGTGCACGGGTGGTGGAGCTGTTCCACGGCATGTGGGATCTTCCAGGGTCAGGGATTGAACCCGTGTCTCCTGCACCGTTAGGCGGATTCCTTACCACTGAGCCAACAGGGAAGCCCTTTTGTTTGTATTTAAATGAGACTGGGGAGCTATTGATGTGACAGAAACTACAATGTGATCTGTGAGGATCAGTGTTGAGAAGTTGTAAGGTAAATATCGGTGCCACTTCACCAGCCCTTTAGGTCATTCCAGGAGTGCACTAGAAGAATTCATAAGCCCTGCATGTGGGATTCAATGTTAAAAAACCGCCAAGGATTCAAATGATTATGCTGGAGACAAGATCTCATTTGTCAGTTTTTGACAGTTGCTATCAAGGCTCCGAAGGTCATGAGGAATATAGCTGAACCCTTCAGTTTTGGTCCTGGTCTCATGGTTAGTTCTACAGTCTTTGTCCCATTTGCAAATGCCCTGTGGCATTGGGGTGCAAAATGGCCATAGGAATGCTGGGATATCTTTTGGATGTGGGGCCAACAGAGATTAAGAACTGCATGTGTTAGGAAGAGTTTGTGTTTGGGTGGTACCAATCATGCTATACTGGACTTAAGTCCCTGGAATTTCTCTGCAACTGGCCCCAGCTTCTGTAAGACCAGACTCTGGAGCTGGTCTCTGTTTCCTCAGACCTGAGAGAAACTGGGTAGATGAAATTCACTGAATCCATGACAGGTCTGAATATTGTTTCCTTTCCATTCTTTAGGAGGGGTTTCATCCTTTAGCAGGCCAAGTGGTACCCAGACCTCCAAGAGTACCCTGTTGGTTGTAGTGGTCTTCCCTGTCTGAGATCTCAAGAGTCACCTGCTATTTCACCATAGGCCTTCTTTCTCTGGAGACTCCCACACTCTACATTTCATCCTAGAAGTTAACTGGGTCTTAGAAAAGTAGAGTATCAGAAAACTCCAACTGGGCAATGACAGTTAGCATCTGAGGCATGGATGACTAGGGGGGATACAGGGAGAGATGAGGAAGCCACGCTGTATCACTTCAGGATTCCCCATTTTATGCTCTCCTGGATGTGCTCCAGAACTCTCTCCTTGGCTAAGTATCCAAGGAATAAAGAATATATTCTGGCAGAAAATTCAGAGGGAAAAGCATTTTCGGTAGGCGTGACAGTGTAAGCTTGGTGTCGGGCTTCTTGTACTCTGAAGAAGAGAAATGAATCAAGCCTGTTGATGAACCAGGATAACGGAGAGAGAAGACGTGATGACACAAATAAGAATCTCTGCATACAGGGAGGATTGAATGGAGGTTCTGTGCAGCTGTTTTACATTTCCAGGGAAAATGGGTCCAGAGGAAATTTCCACTGCGTAAGAGGAAGCCATCTTAACATCTAACAACATGGCTGAATGTAAGAAAGTTGAGAGACCACAGCCAGTGTTGTGACTTCACCTTTTTGCTTCCTTGATCAAGGGCAGATTTTGTCACTGGTAACTGGTGTTTCATGAGCAACTTTCCAGCTTTAAAAAGAAAGCACATTGCCAAATCAGAACCATATAATCTAAAAAGAATTGGCGCTTAACCAAATTTTGATACCACTTTTGTCAGTGCCCTGACCAAAAAAAAAGAGAGAGATTTTTCTATAAATTCTATTTTATATTTCTTCACTGTCTCATTTACTATCTCTCTCCATCTTCCTTTACAGCTCACTGTGGCATGAACTCTCCTAAATTTAGGAAGATCCGGTTACATCTTTAAATACAGGGTTTTCTGCAGACAATCCTGCCAGAAAACAGCCTCAAGGAGAATTTATTATAAGGTTAAAGGGGATGGGAACAAAGGATCTTCATTACTGGCCAAAAAAAGGACTGTACTTTCAGATGAGACTCTGTGTGAAAATGTTATATAAATGATAATAGTGGTAAAATTATAATAATTATTATTCAGTCTTTTGATTCTATTCTTTTCTATTCAAACTTAGGATCCCATGCACAAGATTGAACATAGGTATATAATTTAGTCCAGAGTTTCTTCTCACATTCTACACAAGTATCCCTTCAAGAAGAACAGTGAGGGTAAAATATTCCTTGAAGTCACCATCTTCCTTTGCCAAATTCCACTCCTATAAGAGTTAAGTGACTAGACTGGCCACTGGGATCAAGAGTGGGAGGAGTAGGCCCCAGAGAAAGGGAAGTGGAGGTTTGCAATGTGGGATGTGTTATGGACTAAGTGACATTGCTCCAAAGAAGAGAGGTTGAGGTCCTAACCTCCACTATCTATGATGTTACCTTATTTAGAAATTGATGATTAAGCTGAGGTCATTATGGTGGGCCTGAATCTCATTTGATTGTGTTTTTATAAAAAGTGGAAACTTGTTACTGCAGCACTAGTCACAAAAGCCAAGACATGGAAACAATCTACATGTCCACTGAAAGGTGACTGGATAAAGAAGCTGTGGCCCATATATACAATGGAATACTACTCAGCCATAAAAAGAATGAAATAATGCCATTTGCAGGAACATAGACATACCTAGAGATGATAGTAATAAACAAAGTAAGTCAAAGACAAATATCATATGATATCATTCATAATGGAATGTGTTTTTAAAAAATGATATAAACAAACTTATTTACAAAACTGAAACAGACTCACAGAGTTAGAAAACAAACTTATGGTCACCAAAGTGGGGATGGAGGGGGGTTAATTAGAAGTTGGGGATTAACATACATACACTACTATATATAAAATAATCAACAAGGACCTACTGTATAGAACAGGGAAATGTACTCAATATTCTGTAATAACCTATATGGGAAAAGAATTTGAAAAGGATGAAAAAAATATATATATATGTATAAATGAATTACTATGCTGCATGCAAGACAGTAACACAACACTGTAAATCAACTATGGTCTGATACATTTTTTTCTTTAAAAAGTGGAAATTCGCACACAGACGGACATGCACACAGGGAAGACAACGTGAAGGCATAGAAGGAACACACCACATGAAGATGAAGGTGGAGATCTACAAGCCAAGGGATGCCAACGACTGCCAGCGAAGCACCAAACGCTAAAGCAGAGGCCTGGGACAGACTCTACTCACCCTCAGAAGGAACCAATCCTGCCCCCACCTTGGTCTTGGATATCTGACCTCCAGAATGGAGAGACAATACATTTCAGTTGTTAAGCCATCAAGTTCATAGTATTTTGTGACAACAGCATTGGGCATCTAGTACAGGGTGGTATAGGCAGGATGTGAGGATGCAGACCACTTCTCATGAGGCTCTTCTCCACTCCTGTTTAGTGACTCAGGGTCAGGAATAGGATTAAGAGGTGCGGGGCCCCACATGGCATTTTCAAAGCCTGCTGCCACAAAAACACAGCACATGGACCCAGGATGGATCACTATATTGGGCTGGCCAAAAAGTTCACTTGGAGTTTTCATAAGATGCTATGGAAAAACCCAGTCTCTTCCCTATATACCTGTGAAGTTCCTGATTGAGGCCAGATGGGGGACGTTGCTAATTGTGCTTCACAGCCTCCTTCAAGGAGAGGGCTCCAGGGAACCTTGGGTGTGGTGAGGGTTAAAGGAGCAGGCCCTGGGGCATTGTTTTTCAGTCTGGTCTTGAAGAAACCCTTCTGTTACAGCATGATGACTATAGTTAACACTGCTGCTGCTGCTGCTAAGTCACGTCAGCTGTGTCCGACTCTGTGTGACCCCATAGATGGCAGCCCACCAGGCTCCCCCGTCCCTGGGATTCTCCAGGCAAGGACACTGGAGTGGGTTGCCATTTCCTTCTCCAATCCATGAAAGTGAAAAGTGAAAGTGAAGTCGCTCAGTTGTGTCTGACTCCTAGTGACCCCATGGAATGCAGCCTACCAGGCTCCTCCATCCATGGGGTTTTCCAGGCAAGAGTACTGGAGCTGGGTGCCACTGCCTTCTCCTTAGTTAACACTACTGTATGGTATATCTGAATATATACCAAATTTTGGTGAATCCCAACATTTCTCAAGACAAGGAAACAAAAATTTTTTGTAACTATATGAGGTGATGGATGTTAGTAACTACACATATGGTGGTANCTGGGTGCCACTGCCTTCTCCTTAGTTAACACTACTGTATGGTATATCTGAATATATACCAAATTTTGGTGAATCCCAACATTTCTCAAGACAAGGAAACAAAAATTTTTTGTAACTATATGAGGTGATGGATGTTAGTAACTACACATATGGTGGTAATCATTTCACATGTAAGTCAAATGATTATGCTGTTGCTGTTTAGTCGCTAAGTTGTGTCTGACTCTTTGCAACCCTATGTATGTAGCCCACCAGGCTTCTCTGTCCATGGGATTTCTCAGGCAAGAATACTGGAGTGCGCTGTCATTTCCTTCTCCAGGGGATCTTCCCGACCCAGGGATCGAATCCAGGTCTTGTGCATTGGCAGATGGGTTCTTTACCACTGAGCCACTGGGGTGCCCTCAAATCATTATGCTGGACACTGTAAACACTGTGTGTGTCAATATCCTAACAAAACTGGGGAAAAAACACAGAAGCAGCAGCCCTCTTTCAGCTAGGGTAAGGCAGAGGCCAAGTAGGCCGGCTCTAGGCCTACCATCCTACTTCTGACCAAAGCAGTGATGCTGTCCTTTCTTCTATAAATTGAGTTTCCACAGAGCAAAGATAAATGTATGGAAATCCTTTTGTAAGACTCTATGCTTCAGTCAGACTTATAGGGGGTAACCATTCTTTACACATCCTCTACCACTCCCGGACTCCCCCACCCCCACCTCACCTCCCAGCTGCCAGGGGCTTTTGTTAACACCTCTCTCTCTCCTGGGAACGCCCTTATTCCTGACTCCACCCACTGAAGTCCTCCTGAGCCCTACAGTGTTGGTGGAGTACTCCAAAGCTCTGCCACTTAAAAATAGTTACTCCTTAAGAAGAGATGGCAACAACACACAGAAAACTGTATAAAAAAGATCTTCATGACCCAGATAATCATGATGGTGTGATCACTAATTTAGAGCCAGACATCCTGGAATGTGAAGTCAAGTGGGCCTTAGAAAGCATCACTATGAACAAAGCTAGTGGAGGTGATGGAATTCCAGTTGAGTTGTTTCAAATCCTGAAAGATGACGCTGNGAGGATGAGATGGCTGGATGGCATCACTGACTCGATGGATGTGAGTCTGAGTGAAATCCGGGAGTTGGTAATGGACAGGGAGGTCTGGCGTGCTGCGATTCATGGGGTAGCAAAGAGTCAGACGTGACTGAGCGACTGAATTGAACTGAACTGAGGGACTGCCCTGGTGGTCCAGTGGTTAAGCTTTCACCTTCCACTGCAAGGGGCATGGGTTTGATCCCTGGTTAGGGAGCCAAAATCCAACCTGCCTCCTGGCCAAGAAACCAAAATATAAAACAGAAGCAATACTGTAACAAAGTCAATAAAGACTTTAAAAATGGTCCACGTCAAACAAACAAAAACCCTTTAAAAAGAACCCCCAAAACATATTCTCTGCTTATAAGAATCCAAGTTCTACTTAAATATTAGGCTAGGATTCCTAGAAGCCCTGGAAGGTAGAGCAACCCCTGGTGGTCATATGTCCCAGGCCCAGTTCAAGGGGTGAGGGGGTAGTTTGCTAGGAGGTCTCTAGGAAATAGCTGCCTCCTTGATAAGAAAGCAGGAGAATTCTTTGTCCTTGCCTGCAATGTGGGAGACCTGGGTTCGATCCCTGGGTCAGGAAGATCCCCTGGAGAAGGAAATGGCAACCCACTCCAGTAATCTTGCCTGGAGAATCCCATGGATGGAGGATCCTGGTGGGCTACAGTCCATGGGGTCGCAAAGAGTCAGACACGACTGACTGACTTCACTTTCACTTCTTTACCCCTCAGCATCTTGTATTTGAATACAGTCAGCAGAGGATGCAATTCTCAGAGCTACCACAGCCATCTTGTGATTGTGAGGGGAGAAAGAAGAGGGCTGACAGGCTCAGATACCTGAATCAGCGCTGGAGGCCATCTACCACCAGGCTACTTCCTGTGTAAGAAAGAACCAGTCCTCTTCCTTAAACCACTCTGAAGGAAAGTTACAGGGCTCAAAATAGCCTGGAGTTAAAATTCAGGGTCCTCTGGGTCCTCCCCACCATTTTATGCAAAACAAAGAACTCTCTCACCCGAAGGAAAAAAAAATGGACATTAAGGTTGATTATGCCTAGCTCCCAGCCAGTCCAGCCTCTGGCCAATCTCCAGAATTCCTTGCCCCAGCCATTTAAGAGATAACTACTCTGAACAACCTTGGAGAAGAACAGGCCCCCTTAAGACAGTAGATTTCCACATACACTTACTCTTTTCTTGGGTTATGGAAGCAGCTCGGTGGGTCAGACAGTAAAAGCATCTGCCTACAATGCGGGAGACCGGGTTCGATCCCTGGGTTGGGAAGATCCCCCGGAGAAGGAAATGGCAACCCACTCCAGTAGTCTTGCCTGGAAAATCCCATGGATGGAGAAGCGTGGTAGGCTACAGTCCATGGGTCACAAAGAGTCGGACACGACTGAGCGACTTCACTTTCACTAATCTGACTGCTGTCCCTCTCGCCTCATTAAAGGTGATCTGTTCCTGTGAAGTGCCCGTCTCTTTCTTTTTCTGAACCTCGCCTTCTCTAACTCTCTCACCCTACATTTTTTGGTGCCAAAACCTGGAAGGGTTGAGGTTCCTTCTCGTTCTCCATGGCCAGCTCTTTGGAGTGTGGAAGCCTGCTGACAAGCTCACTTTCAGCCTGGGCTTTCAAGACCTCCTCGAGAGGACACCCTGTACCTTTATGAGCAGTACAAGTCCTGTGTAAGGGCTTTATTGGTTTTCCACATAACCCGAGGAATATTGGTCTCTCTCTCTCTTCCTCTTTTCTCTACACTTTCTTTTCCGCGAGACCGACCAACTCCAGGACAGAGGCCTTTTGCCATTCGACTTCCCTCCATCCACCACGAATTCTTGCCTGACCCAGTAGCCCAGGTAAGCTCAGATGGTGTTCTAGGGCACCATAGACTATTGTCCTTTCTGGGTTCCTGGGGAACTCTCCGGCTAAAAGGCCCTCTGGGGAGGTACTTGGGGGACACCTCTCCCTCCTTCAGAGTCTTTCCCTCTCTTTGCCCAGTCAAAAGATTAGGTGACGACCTTTTCTCTCGACCGGACAGTCGCTAGCCATTTGCTGTGGGGTGAAGCCAGTATGTCCCATGGGACTCTCCCTTGGCCTGCGTAAAATGAAACCTCAAACCTCTACTCTTGACCGAGCTCAAGGTTCATAAACTCGAGTCACTTTGCACTCAAATTTGGCCTCAAGACAAACTGGATAACCAAAACCACTGGCCTGAGCCTGTGACTTTCGATTTCAATAATTTTTAAGATCTCAGTAACTTCCTCAAATGGACTGGCAAATGGTCGGAGGCCCCATATGCCCAAGCCTTTTGGGCCCTCCCTATGCAAGGCCTGCTCCACCCATGAGGTCCTTCTATGCACCCTGCCTCCCAAGCAAAAGGGCTCTTCTTCAACTAACCGCTGGTCACAACCCTCTGCACCCCCGGAGTTCGACCCCGCGGACGAGCGCCCTGCCTATCCGCCACCCTGCCAACCCTCTCCTTCCCCCTCATCCAACTCACCTACTAACCCTAAAACCCTCAACCCTGCTACCCCATCCCTCGACTCCCCCTCCCCCCTTCCCTCCTCTCCTGCCACACAGTCACGTACCCAACACGTTTCCCCTGAGAGAGGTGGCAGGACCAGAGGGCCCCACCCAAGTCCATGTGCCACTTTCATTGTCAGACATGAGCCAGAAGAAAAGTTAGGATCATTTTCTGAAAATCCTACCAGATACAGAAAAGAATTCCTGAGATTCTCCCAGGCCTATAACCTCACATGGAGTGATGTATATTATATCCTAAATGCCACTCTCACCCTGGATGAAAAAGACCGTATCTGGCGAGTGGCGAAAATCCATGCTGATCACTTACATAACCAAGACCAGGACAGCCCAGTTGCTGATGAGGCTGTGCCTCAATTAGATCCCCACTGGACTTACCAGCCTGGTGACCCAGGTATCAGGAGACTCTAGCATATGATTACCTGACTTCTAGAAGGAATGCAGAAAAATACTCATATCCATGTCAATTATGATAAAGTCAGGGAAATCACCCAAGGGGCAGACGAAAATCCAGCCTTATTCTTGACACACGTAATAGAGGCAGTCCAGAAGTATACCAACCTAGATATCACCACCCCTTCTGAGTTACTCTACTTTCATTTTCAGTTCATCAGCCAGTCTGTCCCTGACATTAGACCACTAGAAAAGGGCCCTGAGACCCCTCAAAGAGACCTTCTAGAAGTAGTCTTCAAGGTGTTCAATAACAGAGAGGAGGAGGCTAAGAGAGAAAACGACCGTGAGAGAAAAGCTAAATATGCCTTTTTGGCGGTAGCAATTAAGGGAAGAGATCAGCCCAGCCCAAGTCATCCCAGACTGGGGCTTAAACCGCCCCGCTCCCCGACCCCCTCAGTCCAGACCCTGCAACCAGTTGGGACACTGGTCAAAGGCATGCCCAAACCCACNCCCCAAAGAGACCTTCTAGAAGTAGCCTTCAAGGTGTTCAATAATAAAGAGGAGGCTAAGAGAAAAAAAAGAACATGAGAGAAAAGCTAAATATGCCTTTTCGGGGGCAGCAATTAAGAAAAGAGATCAGCCTGGCCCAAGTCATCCCAGAAAGGGGTTTAAGACCCCACCCCACCCTGACCCTGCTTCCCATGCAACCAGTCAGGACACTGGGCAAAGGCATGCCCAAACCCATGGCCCCCCACAAAAGCATGCCCAACCTGTGGTCAGTGGGGACACTGGAAGATGGACTGTCCCCAGGGACTCCCTGACACCCTTGGGGAGGTCCCCACCTACCAGACCTGGAGAGTCAAATGTCCACAGGGATGCCCTGGTTCTTCCCAGAACTTCAGCCCAACCCTAAGAGAGTTATTCCAATGATGGGCCTGGATTCCAGCCCCCCGGCCCGTGTCCCGGACATGAGCTCAGAACTTAGGGTAGATGGGGTAGTGGCCGGGAAAAAGACCTCCTTCATAGCAGGCACTGGAGCCGCTTTCTCTCTCTTAACTTCCTACTCTGGTCCAACTTGACTCAGAACTCACAAACAAGGGGGTCTCTGGAGTTCCCTTAAGGCTAAAAATCAGCCCTCCATTACTCTGTCAATTTGAATAATCGACTCTCATACACTCTTTCCTCATAATAACTAAGTGCCCAATGGCACTCCTAGGGAGAGATCTGTTATCCAAAGTGGGGATCTTTATTACCATACCCCCCCCCTTGATACAGTTTCTATATTCTGTATGCAGATGGCACCTGGACCATCCCTCTCCCTCACCACTGACCTTTCCTTGGATCTACCCACCTTAGACCCCCAAGTCTGGGACACTGATCACCCAACCATAGCCAAACATCATCCCCCAGTCCACATTACCCTAAAAGACCCATCGACTATAATCACCCAACAACAGTACTCTCTCACCCTGGAGGCCCACAAGGGGCTTAGTCTATCACAGACCATCTTCTTCAGGCCTCTATCCTAATTCCTACCCATTCACCACACAACACCCCTATTTTGTCAGTAAGAAAGGGACCAAACTCTTGGAGACTGGTCCAGGATCTGCAAAAAATCAATGAGGCTATCACACCGACATTCTCAGTAGTCCCTAATCTTTACAACCCTTCTGTCTGCCATACCCCTGACTGCAACCCACTTCACAGTATTAGATCTCAAAGACGTCTTTTTCACCATCCCCCTCCATCCCCTCTCCCAACCCCTTTTTGCCTTCACTTGGCAAGACCCCAAGATTCATGTTTCCCAAAAACTAACATGGACAGTTCTTCCCCAGGGGTTCAGAGACAGTCCCCACTTTTTTGGTTCTTTAACAAAAGGACTTACAGACACTTGACCTAGCCCCAAGTCATCTCCAATACGTAGATGACCTCCTCCTTTGTAGCCCAACCTGTCTCCAACATACTGCCAAACTCCTTGGGGTCCTGGGATCCTGGGGTTATTGGGTGTCCTGATCGAAGGCCCAAATAGCCCAGACAAATGTCACATACCTGGGGCTCCCCATATCCCATCAACAAAGAACTATTCCCCTAGATAGAACTCCAGGCCTTTGGAACTGTCCACTTCCAAAAACAAAAAGGGAGCTCCTGCCTATCCTTGGCCTCAACTTTTTCTGTATCTGGATCCCTAACTTCTCCTTCATTGCAAAGCTGCTCTATGAGGCTACTAAAGGATGTCTGGATGAGCCTCTCTTTAATCTCTCCTCACCAGCCAGTCCTATTCGCCAGCTCACCCAGAGCCTCCTCCGAGTGCCAACTCTCCACCTGCCAGATGACATCAGACCATTCTTTCTCTTTGCCCATTCCAATCAAGGACAGGCCCTGGGACTTCTATGTCAGCGGGCCCAAAACACCTGGGCTCCCAAAGCCTATCTGTCAAAACAGCTTGACATGGTGACCAAGGGGTGGCCTCCCTGCATACAGGCCATGGCTGCTAGCCCTTGTACCCAAAGAAAATAAACTCTCTAGGCATGCTCCTTTAACAGTCTGTTCTCCACACACCTTCTGAGACTTACCATCACATCGGGCTTTCCTCTCCCTTCCCCCTTCCAAGGTACAGGTCCTACATGCCTTTCTCCTCGACCCTCGGCTCTCATTCTCCCTCTGCTCTCCCTTTAACCCTGCCAGCTTATTACCCACATCCTCTACAACAGACCCTCTCCCTACATAGCTGCAGTCTAACAGTAGATCTTACCTAAAACTCTCTTCAATATTTAACAGATCAGCCCATCCTAGACTCAGACACCCCACACTGGTTCATTGATGGCAGCTGTCAAAAATACCCACCCTTCGTGGCAGGATATGCCATCATCCAGGGGGACCTTTGCTACAATCACAGGACCCAGACAATTGAAGCTTCACCTCTGCCACTTCACACCACCTCCCAACAGGCAGAACTGATAGCTCTCACCAGAGCTTTAACTCTGGCTAAAAATCTAAGTGTTAACATTCACACAGACTCCAAATATGCCTATAACATACTTCACTCAAACACCCTAATATGGAGAGAAAGACGTTTCCTAACCCCAAAGGGATCCCCCATTATTAATTCAGACCTGATCCACAAACTTCTAGAGGCAGCACTCTTACCAAACAAAGTCACCATCCTCCACTGTAGGGGACATCAAAAGGGAAGTCTCATATCAGCCTACAACAATGCTGCAGACCAGAAGGCAAAGGAGATAACCCTGCTCATCCCTCCCTCCAGTCATCTGTCATCTTAGCCCTGACTCCATTCGACCCTCCCACCACCAGAGAAATCCTCTCTTATCTACACTCACTCTTTCATCCCTCATCCAAGACACTCCAACAGTTCCTCTGTAACCACTTTCCATTATCCACTGCTGACCAACAATATTTAGAGACTTCCCTGGTGGCTCAGATGGTAAAGCATCTGTCTGCAATACAGGAGAGCCTAGGTTTGAGCCCTGGGTTGGGAAGATCCCCTGGAGAAGGAAATGGCAATCAACTCTAGTACTCTTACCTGGAGAATCCCATGGACAGAGGAGCCTGGTAGGCTACAGTCTATGGGGTTGCAAAGAGTCGGACACAACTGAGCGACTTCACTTTCACCCACTCCTGTCAAACACGTCAACGTATTAATCCCAATTCCAACCTTAAGCCTACCTCCTTTCCAACCCATCAAATGCAAGGCAGCCTCCCAGCACAGGATTGGCAGATAGACTTTACTCACATGCCCCCAGTTCGGAGAGTCAGATACCTCCTGGTCCTTGTGGACACCTTTTGGGGATGGGTAGAAGCATTTCTTACTACAAACAAAAGAGCACACACCGTGACCCAAATCCTCCTCACAGAAATTATTCCCAGGTTTGGCCTGCCTTCATCCCTACAGTCTGATAATGGCCTGGAATTTACATCCAAGGTCACCCAACAACTTGTCCAATTCTTACAGATACCCTGGAAATTTCACATTGCATATCATCCCTAGTCCTCAGGAAAGGTAGAAAGGATGAATAGAATAATCAAAGAAACTCTTACCAAACTAACCCTCAAGGTACATCTGGATTGGACTAAACTTTTGCTGATTGTTCTCCTCAAAGTTCGGGCTTTGCCCAGAAAGCCCCTCGGGCCAAGCCCCTTTGAGGTGATGTACGAAAGGCCCATGCTCCCTCCTGGACTCCTCCCTGAACCTCCTCCCATACCAAGCTTCCTACACTCCCCTCTGCTGGTGGAAATCTGCAGTGCCCTCTGGAAATACGTCAACCACAACTTGCCTGTCCTTGACCCCCAAGTCCCCTTGCCCCCTTTACAAATCGGGGACATGGTCTACCTGTCTGATAATCCCCCAGGGTGACCTAACCCCAAAATGGCAGGGACCATTAACAATTATTCTCCTTACCCCGACTGCAGCTAAACTCGAGAAGGTCACCTCCTGGGTACACCTCTCTCACCTAAAACGGGTCACCTCCAATCCTGCGCTGCCCTCCTTAACTGACCCCTATTAGGTCTCCCTCACAGGACCTACCTCCTTAAAATTCACCCAGCGACAACCTCTGTCAACCATCCAAGAAGACACAGAATGACCTGGACACTCTTCAACCTACAACTGTTCCTGACCCAACTATTACAAGACCTCTGGACCAGCGCCCCGACAGGAACCTCCTTCGAAGACCTGACCACACTGGTGTCTCAACTGTGGCTCCAGGGAACCTTCTACAACCTGACTTCAGACGAAATTGATTTCTTTACTCTCATTCTCTACATCATTCTTCATCCTAATGAACACTGTTCCTCCTCAGATTCAAGCAACCACCAACTTGGGGCCTTCCACCCCTCGCCCTGACTGGCCTCTCCCCGTCTCTCTAACCATAACTGCACTCTTAAACTTAGTCCTTACTATAGGCCTAGTAACTGTCTCCCCTCAGGACTGGCCACCTATCCTTTGTCTCTTCATCGGTATCACCTGCATTGTTAGCTGTGTTCTACTCCTAGGTGTTATATCCTCCACACTGCCTAACTAACAGACCCATGACTCCCCTGTTCCTTATCCTCGCTGCACTCCCCAGCCTTCCGGCTAGTCCCTGTCCCTGCTCAGACATTTATTCCTATGTTCATTCCTCACATTATAATACGGCTCCAAGACTATGCACCATGAACCTCAGGATGGCAGGTGGTGGGGAGGGAAGTCCAAATCCCTATTCACTGTTAAAAGTACAAAAGAGAGGGAGTTTCGTGAGCACCTGCCATAAGCCAAGTGAAAGAAACATATGTTTCTATCCCATTACCCACTGTTGCTGCTGCTTCTAAGTCACTTGAGTCGTGTCCGACTCTGTGTGATGCCACAGACGGCAGCCCACCAGGCTCTCCCATCCCTGGGACTCTCCAGGCAAGAACACTGGAGTGGGTTGCCATTTCCTTCTCCAATGCATGAAAATGAAAAGTGAAAGTGAAGTTGCTCAGTCATGTCCGACTCTTAGCGACCCCATGGACTGCAGCCCACCAGGCTCTTCCATCCATGGGATTTTCCAGGCAAGAGCACTGAAGTGGGGTGCCATTGCCTTTTCTCTCCATTGCCATTACCCACTGGAGGTACTCAGATAGGAGTAGGGTACTAGATCAAAATTGGGAAAAGAAACAAGAACAAGTTATAAAGAACATCATTTCTCGGTTACAGGCGACCCCTGAGCCTTATAAACACCTACACCTCCTTTCCCAATTACAGCCTCTCCTAAAACCTCCCTCTGGCAACCAACACCTTACCTGCCTTCTCAGCTCTTCCTTCCAATTCTTCCAGTACACACAACACACATCCCAGGGTTGGATATGCATGCCACTGTCTCCCTCACCGCACACAGCAGTTCCCTTACCCTCAACCTGGCTGTCACAGGGCAACTATACCTCCCCTTCCCAACAAAAAAACTACACAATTCATTGGGTCAGTCTCTGACAATGTCCTACTCTCAGCCTCTTCAGACCTAACCTGTATCAACTACTCTAGTCCCAACTACATTGGTCTTACAAACTCCATTCCCTCCTTCTGTTCAACTTGGGTTCTCTGGAACAGCACAAGTAACTGCACCAACCCGGAAATCTTCATTCTCTGTGGGACCTATGCATATTTATGTCTCCCCCTTAACGCCCTGGACCTTGCATCTTGGTCTTCCTGACCCCAAGAACAAATAGTCTACCCCCAAGGGGAGCTTTCCCACAGGAGAAAATGAGCTGTCATAGCCAACCCCCACCCTGGTTGGGACCAGCATAGCAGCAGCCCTAGGCACCGGGACTAGGGGCATCTCGACCTCGGCCCATTTTTACAAGCTGTCCCAAGAACTTAATAAGGATATGGACCAGGTAGTGGAGTCATTCGTTTCAGTCCAAAGACAAATTAACTCATTAGCTTCTGTGGCCCTAGAAAATAGGCAAGCCCTGGACATTCTCACCACAAAAAAGGGAGGGACCTGCCTTTTCCTAGGCGAGGACTGCTGCTACTTTGTTAATGAAATAGGCATAGTCCAGGGCAGAGTCAAAGAACTTAGAGACAAAATGCTGCAGAAAAGAGTCACAAAACCTTTACACTCCCCAAAACCTGTTCCAACAGGCCCTCCCTTGGTTGCTCCTTTTCTTGGGACCATTGCTACTTATCATTTTATTCCTCTTATTTGGACCCTGTCTCTTCTATCTCTTTCAAAGGTTTCTCCAAGAATGGATTCAGGCCATCTCTAGAGACCAAGTCAAGACTGTTCTTTTGCTTGAAATCCTGAAGGCTAGAATGAAAAAATCAACATTACGGGCCTTAGGCTTCCTTCCTCCCAGACCACAAACCCCTGACCCTCATTTATCAGCATGAAGAAGCCCTGAACATTAACAGCGCCCACCTCTCTCTTTGTATATGTTCCTTAGGGTCTGGAATGAAGGAAAGTTACATGGCTCAAAATAGCCTGGAGTTAAAACTCCCCTCCTGGTCCTCCCCACCATTCTATGCAAAACAAAGAACTCTCTCACTGGAAGGAGAAAAAAAAAAAAAAAAGGACACTAAGGTTGATTACGCCCAGCTCCCAGCCAGTCCAGCCTCTGGCCAATCTCCAGAATTCCTTGCCCCAGCCGTTTAAGAGATAACTACTTCCAACAACCTTGGAGAAGAACAGGCCCTCTTAAGACAGTACATTTACACATATATGCCTATATATACTTTTTTCTGGGGTTAGGGCAGCAGCTCACTAATCTGACTGCTGCCCCTTCTCGTCTCATTAAAGGGAATCTATTCCTGTAAAGTGCTTGTCTTGTTCTTTTTCTGAACCTCACCTTCTCTAACTCCCTTACCCTACACACTCCCCATCAGGTTTTGTTACTCATAGCCACCGGCCTGCCTAACTGATACATTTCCTATCCTCCAAGGCCCTCTCCAGCTTCCCTGGTGGCTCAGTTGGTAAAATATCTGCCTGCAATGTGGGAGACCTGGGTTCAATCCCTCGGTTGGGAAGATCCCCTGGAGGAGGGCATGGCAACCCACTCCAGTATTCTTGCCTGGAGAATCCCCATGGACAGAGGAGCCTGACGGGCTGCAATCCATGGGGTTGCAAAGTTGGACACAACTGAATGACTCAGCACACAAGACCCTCTCCAGCATACAGAGATTTCCCTCCCTGCCACACCCCTCCCAGCAAGCTCTGCACCTCCTCTCCTTCTTTGCTCCCACAGTCATATCTGTTCATGTTCTTTATCCCACTTGATTATTCATATGCAAATCTAATCTTTCCTTTTGCATCACCAGCCCTTGAGGACAAGACTTTACTGTGTTCTTCCTCTGATACAAGTGATCTTTTAAAACAGTGCTTCTAAAACTTTAATGTGCTTACAAATCACCTTAGGATCTTGTTTAAAATGTAGATCCCTGGGTCCCGACCACAAAGCTTCTGATTCAGTGGGCCTGGGGGTTGGGGCAAGAATCTGCATCTCAAATAAGCTCCCAGATGATGCTGAAGCAAAACCCAGGTCTGCTTTTTGAGGAAATACTGCTCTGTGGCACTGGGTACCTTTTGTATTATCCTTGTCACACACCAGTTCTTATTGTTAACCTTCGTATTGCATCCTCAGTAGTTTTGTGAACCTCCTGAGGGCAGGCACCATGTTTTAAGCTCCACGAGACTCCAGAGCACCTAACACAGTGGCACTCCACAACTTTTATTGAGAAAATGAATGGAATGAATGAGTGATAGAGTGAAGTGAATACAGCTGTTCATCTTCAGGTCTGGTTTCTCATTCCCAGCAGTGATAAATATGAGACAAGCTAGTACCTCAACTGACATTTCTGCAGAGAGAATCACAGCCTCAGAATTCTAATCAATAAAATACAGCTAAGAGTGTTTTCTTAAACATTGGACCCCATGACAATGTGGAGGTGCCAGGATTTCACCCTTGATTTCTGTGGCATGAAGTCATATATTTTTATGAGTCACATATTTTCTATTACACAGTCTGACCCCTTCAGTTCTCTGAGGCAAGAAGTACCTCTTGAAATAATTTAATAAGTAAATAAATTTTCTTCCAAGCAAAGCCTCTCTGTCACACATACAGATATCCCTCAATATTCATGGGGAATGGACTCTAGGACCTCGCACGGCTACCAAAATCCAAGGATGATCAAGTCCCTTACTGTCAGCTCTCCTTATCAGCAGACATGGAGGCCGTGGATACACAGGGCTCACTGGATGCACTATCTAGCTGGAAAACATTGTTCAGAGGGGTGGGAGTGCTTAGAGGTTTCTTCCTGGAACCTATAATTGTTGAATTGTTGCAAGGAACATGAACAGGAACATTCTGATTTTGTTCTCATGGCCTTGTTCTCAGGAAGTCCCTCAGGGAGTAAATCTCTGGTATCAGGACAGAGTGGGCAGATGAGAGCTTGAATCTCATCCACCACACAACTGCATTGAGCCTGGGGAGGGAGCAGGGTGGGGACATCAAGGTGATTCATGGAAATATTTTCTTTCCTCCAAAAAGTAGAAAAAAATCTCTTTGCTGATGTCAAAAGCATAACTAGTGGCATTATTTCTGAATGGGCATTGCTTCTGCATCTCCTGATTCTGCTGTCAGTTTAAGAACCAGCATTCATGTCAGCGGGATGCCAGGTCTTTGTTGCTTCTTCCAAAGTAAAGGTGACGGCAAATAGACACGTGGCAAGGTATCCTCCATGAACACTCACTGAGCTGCTTCCTTTATGATTCATCAACAGCAATGGTGGAAGGACCTGTCTAGGCCATGAGAAGAAAATATGAAGATAAAAACTGATACTAGATTCATTTCCTAGCTGTAAAAAGCACAGATGAAAGACATGTGATCACCTAGGTTCTATTCATTACTTCCCAACCTCCAGCTACACAACAGTGACCTGTCAGACCCAGCACTTGGTGGTGGTTTACTCATGCATTCAACAGCCATACACCAAGCACCCAACCATAATGATTAAACCATCACCTTTGAGACCCTCACTGCAGGAATTCTAATTATAGCTTCACTGTATATTTTCTGCAAGAAGCTGGTGAAACTGGTCTCCTCTCTGAGCCTCTGAATTGTTTGTTGTTACCTAGTCGCTCAGCGGTGTGCAACTCTTTGCGACCTCATGGACTGTAGCCCTCT
>SJYA01003420.1:5710-25033 GCA_006410615.1 Neotragus moschatus
TTTTTTTTTTTTTTTTTTTTTTTTTTTTTCATTTCCTCAGCCACATTTTTATTTTATAAACCTCTGCTTCTACGTTGGGCTTTTGCAGTTCTGTAGAATTTTCCTTTTGTTTTTATCTTTAGTCTTTTCCTAATTTTAATTTTCTAAGGCTTTTATTTTTTCTGCAATTTTTTTTGTTTGCTTTTTCTACTGTTCTTTTTCCCCTTGTAGTTAATTTTCAATGTATAGAAATCATCTTTATCTACCTCTGTTTAAGTTTGGATATCTATTATTTGTTTCTTTCCTTTCTTTCCCTTTAACATATTTGTTAGTTTTATTTTAATTGCTTTATTCCCCAACTAGAACCTTGCCCTAGTTTTATTTTCCAGTTTGTGCTTTAGTTAGCTTTGTTCTTGCAGATAAACTTTTGGTTTCCAATGTTCACTGGGTCATTTTATTGTATTTTATTTTTCTTGGACTGTTTCGATCTTCCTTATGGGTATATATGTATATGCGTATATTGTCACACTTTTAAGTTTTATTTGCCTCTACGTTGGTCTTTTGCTGCTCTGTAGAGTTTTGTTTTGTTTTTTTCTTTTTCCTTTGTATTTTCTTCTTCCATTAACCGCCCTTTATATACCATTTTTTTAAGCCTATTATTTTTTTTTCTACATTTATTCTTTTCTTTGCCTTTCCTACTTTTCTTTTCCCCCTTTGGCTAATCTTTAATGTAAATAAATCTTGATCTACCTCTTTTACCGTTGCATATCTATTCTTTGTTTTCTTATCCTTTCCTATCAATGTTTTGTTAGGTTTACTTTCATTGCTTTATTTTTCAATTGGCATCATACTTTACTTTGTTTTCCTGTTTGTGCTTTAGTTACTATTCTTTTGGTAGATATAATTTTTGGCTTTCTGTGCTTGACAGGTCGATTTATCATACCCTGTTTTTACTGGACTCTAAATTTCCCTTGTGGGTGTATATGCATATGTGTATATTCAGTTACACATTTTATTGTTGCTATAAATCTCTGCCTCTACACTGTGCAGTTCTGTGGATTCTTTTCCTTCCACTTTTTTCTCTTTTTTATAATGTTAATTTAAATTTATCAATCTATTATACACTTCTACATTTATTCCTTTGTTTGCCTTTTGTATTGTTCTTTACCCCTAGGAGTTAATCTCTAACATGTAGATGGCTTCTTCAATTCTATTTAATTCTGCATATCTATACTTTCTTTCTCTTCTTTCCTTTCCTATCAATATATTTGTTAGTTTTTGTTTTCATTTCTTTAATCCCCGTTTGGGACCATGCTTTGGATTTGTTTTCCTTTTGTGTTATAGTTTTATTCTTAACAAGTAAATATAATTTGTATTTGCTTTATTTGCCTGCTGGATTATTGTATGTTATTTTTGCTGGGATCCTTTCACTTTGCTCATAGATGTATATGTATATGTGTATTTTCTATTATTTTCATTCTTATTAGCCTGATTTTATAACTGCCATTTGTCTGAAGTTCATCTTTGATTTCTCATTTTTTGAATATTTCTCATGATCTCACCTATTGCCACAACAAACCTCTTGTGGAATTTTCATTCCTGACCAGAGATCAAGCCCTAGGCACTCAAGATCCAAGACTACCAGAGAACTAACTCTAGGGAGTATCAAATAGTGTGAAGACACACAAAGGGAACTAGTTGAATACAAGACCCAGCATCATCAAACCAGGAGTGGCACCCTGTTCAGTACAACTCATTCAAAAAGCAAAAAAAAAAAAAAAAAAGAAAATAAAACCCGAAACATCAACAGACAGGATTGCCACCTTACTCTGCCTTGTCCATCAGAAGAAAATCAAACAAACAAAAACTCACCACAAATCTCAGCTATACGCACCATACAAAAAACACTGGACTGACTTTAGAAGGGCAGAACCAAAAGGAAGAAAGAATTAAGCTTTGAAACCTGGGTAAAGGAGATATGAAACAAAATAACTTAAAAAAAAAAAAAATCCCTCCCAGCATCAGAGTTTTTTCCAATGAGTCAATTCATTGCTTGACGTGGCTAAAGTATTGGAGTTTCAGCTTCAGCATTATTTCCTCCAAAGAAACCCCAGGGCTGATCTCCTTCAGAATGGACTGATTGGATCTCCTGGTTAAAAAGAGACATGAAACAAAATAAGTTAAAAAATAATAATAAATGATGAAAAGCCATACTGCTACTCCTGCTGCTGCTAAGTCGCTTCAGTCGTGTCCAACTCTGTGTGACCCCATAGACGGCAGGCCACCAGACTCCCCCATCCCTTGAATTCTCCAGGCAAGAACACCCCAGTGGGTTGCCATTTCTTTTTTCAAGGAATGAAAGTGAAAAGTGAAAATGAAGTCACTCAGTCGTTTCCAATTCTTAGTGACCCCATGGACTGCAGCCTACCAGTCTCCTCCATCCACGGGATGGCAAGAGTACTGCAGTGGGGTGCTATTGCCTTCTCCAGAAAAGTCATAGAAATACATACAAATACTACACATATTCATACAAAAACTACACAAATGAAGGAACAACCATGAAACACAGAAGTCCAAAGAAACGAAAAGGAAATAGGCAAACTATCTGAAGAAGAATTCAGAAATGATAGTAAAGATGATCAACAATTTTGAAAACAAAACAGAGAAAGGGCAAGAATCAACGAAGAAACCCCTAGATGAGCTGAAGTATAAACTTACAAACAACATAATTACTGAAATCAAGAAAACTCTAAATGAATAAATAGCAGAATATCTGAAGTAGAAGAATGAGTCAGTGAACTGGAAGATACAATTGTAGAAATAACTCTTAAACAGCAGAATAAACTAAAACAATTAAAAGAACAGAGGATACCCTCAAAGAGATCTGGTAAAATGTTAAATGAATCAATATTCCAATTATAGGGGTCCCAAAAGTAGGTGAGAGGAAGAAAGATTAGGGGAAATTTTTTGAACAGACTAAAACTGAAATTTTTCCCAATGAGGAAAAGGAAATAGTAAAACAAGTCCAAGAGGCACAATGAGCCCATACAGGATAAATACAACGAGAATTATCGCAGTTCAGTTCAGTTCAGTTAATTCGCTCAGTCATGTCCAACTGTTTGCAACCCCATGAATCGCAGCATGCCAGTCTTCCCTTTCCATCACCAAATCCCAGAGTTCATTCAAACTCCCTTCCATCGAGTCAGTGACGCCATCCAGCCATCTCATCCTCTGTCGTCCCCTTCTCCTCCTCTCCTCAATCACTTCCAGCATCAGAGTCTTCTCTGATGGGTCAACTATTTGCATCAGGTGGCCAAAGTACTGGAGTTTCAGCTTCAGCATCATTCCCTCCAAAGAAATCCCTGGGCCGATCTCCTTCAGAATGGACGGGTTGGATGTCCTTGTAGTCCAAGGGACTCTCAAGAGTCTTCTCCAACACCACAGGTCAAAAGCATCAATACTTCAGTGCTCAGCCTCCTTCACAGTCCAATTCTCATATCCATACATGACTACTGGAAAAACCATAGCCTTGACTTGTTGCCTAAGTAATGTCTCTGGTTTTCAATACACTATCTAGGTTGGTCATAACTTTTCTTCCAAGGAGTAAGCGTCTTTTAATTTCATGGCTGCAATAGCCATCTGAAGTAATTTTTGAACCCAAAAAAATAAAGTCTGACACTGTTTCCCCACCTGTTTCCTGTGAAGTGAAATATGGCAAGGCATATACTAATCAAACTAGCAAAGGTTAAACACAAAGAAAGACTATTAAAAGCAATAAGGGGGAAGCAACATGCCACATACAAGGGAAACCCGGTACGCTTAAGAGCTGTCCTTTCAGGAGAAACTCTGAATTACAGAGGGAATGGCAAAATATATTTAAATGTCTGTAAGTGAAAAATGTACCATCAAGGTTACTGTACCTAAGTGTCTCTTTCAAACTTGATGGAGAAATCAGAAGCTGTTCAGACAGGCAAAAATTTAAGACAAGTCAGTACCACAAAAGCAGCTTTAGAACAAATATTAAAAGAACTTATATAGTCAGGAAATACTAAACAAGAAAAAAAGATCTACATAACAGACAATCATATAACAAAATGAAAGTTCAGTTAAGTTTAGTCAGCACGAGGATCACAGCTCAGTCACTCAGTCATGTCAGACTCTTTTTGACGACATGAACCACAGCACGACAGTTCTCTGTCCACGAACAAATCCTAGAATTTACCCAAATTCATGTGAATTGAGTCAGTGATGCCATTCAACCATCTCATCCTCTGTTTTCCCCTTCCTCTCCTGCCCTCAATCTTTCCTAGCTTCTGGGACTTTTCTGACGACTAAGATCTTCACATCATATGGCCAAAGTACTGGACTTCCAGCTTCAACGTCAATCCTTCCAATGAACACTCAGGACTCATCTCCTTTAGGTTGGACTAGTTAGATCTCTTTGCAGTGCAAGGGACTGACAAGAGTCTTCTTCAACACCACAGTTCAAAAGCATCAGTGCTTCAATGCTCAGCTTTCTTTACACGTCAACTATCAGATGCATAGATGACTACTGGAAAAATCATAGCCTCGACTAGATGGAACCTTGTTGCCAAAGTAATGTCTTTGCTTTTTAATATGCTGTCTAGTTTGGTCATAACTTTCCTTCCAAGGAGTAAACACCTTTTAATTTCATGACTGCAGTCACCATATGCAATTATTTTGGGCCCATTTGCCATGAAAGGACTGGACCAGATGACATGATCTTAGTTTTCCGAATGTTGAGCTTTAAGTCAACTTTTTCACTCTCCACTTTCACTCTCATCAAGAGGCTCTTTAGTTCTTCTTCACTTTCTGCCATAGGATGATTTCATGTGCATATCTGAGGTTATTGATATTTCTCCTAGAAATCTTGATTCCAGCTTGTGCTTCATCCAGCCTACATTTCTAATGATGTACACTGGATATAAGTTAAATTACCAGGGTGACAATGTACAATCCTATGGATTCCTTTTCCTATTTGGAACCAATCTGTTGTTCTGTGTCCAGTTCTAACTGTTGCTTCCTGACCTGCATACAGTTTTCTCAAGAGGCAGGTCAGATAGCCTGGTATTTCCATCTCTTTCAGAATTTTTCAAAGCTTATTGTTAACCACACTGTCAAAGATTCTGTGGGAGAGAGAGAAGGTGGGATGATTTGTGAGAATGGCATTGAAACATATATACTGTCATATATGAAACGAGTTGCCAGACTAGGTTCAATGCATGATAATGGATGCTTGGGGTTGGTTTACTTGGATGACCCAGAGGGATAGTATAGGAAGTGAGGAGGGAGGGGGATTCAAGATGAGGAACACGTGTATACCTGTGGTGGATACATGTTGATGTATGGCAAAACCAATANCAGTTTTCTCAAGAGGCAGGTCAGATAGCCTGGTATTTCCATCTCTTTCAGAATTTTTCAAAGCTTATTGTTAACCACACTGTCAAAGATTCTGTGGGAGAGAGAGAAGGTGGGATGATTTGTGAGAATGGCATTGAAACATATATACTGTCATATATGAAACGAGTTGCCAGACTAGGTTCAATGCATGATAATGGATGCTTGGGGTTGGTTTACTTGGATGACCCAGAGGGATAGTATAGGAAGTGAGGAGGGAGGGGGATTCAGGATGAGGAACACGTGTATACCTGTGGTGGATACATGTTGATGTATGGCAAAACCAATACAATATTGTAATTAATCTCCAATTAAAATAAATAAATTTATATTTTTTAAAAAGGCTTTGGCACAGTCAATAAAGTGAGAATAGTGTTTTTTATTTTTTCTGGAACCCTCTTGCTTTTCTTGATGTTCCAGTGATGTTGGCAATTTTATCTCTGGTTCCTCTGACTTAAAACCAGCTTGAATATCTGGAAGTTCAAAGTTTATGTACTATTGAAACCTGGCTTGGATAATTTTGAGCATTACTTTGCTAGTGTTTGAGATGTGTGCAACTAATTGGTAGTTTAAGCATTGTTTGGCATTGCCTTTCTCTGAGATTGGAATGAAAACTAACCTCTTTCAGTCTTGTGGCCAAGGCTGTTTCCATAATTTTCTGGCCTATTTCATCCAGCATTTTCACAGCATCATCTCTTAGA
Source organism: Neotragus moschatus (assembly GCA_006410615.1). Classification (NCBI taxonomy): domain Eukaryota; kingdom Metazoa; phylum Chordata; class Mammalia; order Artiodactyla; family Bovidae; genus Neotragus; species Neotragus moschatus. The sequence goes on from SJYA01003420.1 coordinate 11,809, forward strand.
ATTTGAAATAGCTTAACTGGAATTCCATTACCTCCATTAGCTTTGTTCATAGTGATACTTCCTAAAGCTCACTTGACTTTACATTCCAGGATGTCTGGCTCTAGGTGAGTGGTCACACCATCATGACTATCTGGGTTATGAAGATCTTTTTTGTACACTTCTTCTGTGTATTCTTGCCACTTCTTAATATCTTCTGTTTCTTTTAGGTCCATACGATTTGTATCCTTTATTGTGCCCCTCTTTGCATGACATATTCCCTTGGCATCTCTCATTTTCTTGAAGAAATCTCTAGTCTTTTCCATTCTATTGTGTTCCTATTTCCTTGCATTGTTCGCTGAGGAAGGCTTTCTTATCTCTCCTTGCTAGTCTTTGGAACTCTGTATTCAAATGGGTATATCTTTCCTTTTCTCCTTTCCTGTTCACTTCTCTTCTTTTTAGAGCTATTTGTAAGTCCTTCTCAGATAGCTATTTTGATTTTTTCTATTTATTTTTCTTTGAGATGGTCTTACTTCATGTCTTCTGTAAAATGTCATGAACCTCCATCCATAGTTTATCAGGCACTCTGTCTATCAGATCTAGTCCCTTAAATCTATATCTCANCCTGTTCACTTCTCTTCTTTTTAGAGCTATTTGTAAGTCCTTCTCAGATAGCTATTTTGATTTTTTCTATTTATTTTTCTTTGAGATGGTCTTACTTCATGTCTTCTGTAAAATGTCATGAACCTCCATCCATAGTTTATCAGGCACTCTGTCTATCAGATCTAGTCCCTTAAATCTATATCTCACTTCCACTGGATAATCATAAGGGGTTTTATTAGGTTATACCTTAATGGTTTAGTGGTTTTCTCACTTTCTTCAATTTCAGTCTGAATTTGGGAATAAAGCGCTCATGGTCTGACCCACAGTCAGCTCCTTGTCTTGTTTTTCCTTACTGTATAGAACATCTCCATCTTTGGCTGAAAGAAAATAATAAATCTGATTTTGGTGTTGGCCATCTGGTGATGTCCATGTGTAAAGTCTTTCCTTGTGTGGTTGGGAGAGGGTGTTTGCTATGCCAAGTGTGTTTCCTTGGCAAAATTCCATTAGCCTTTGCCCTCCTTCCTTTTGTATCCTTAAGGCCAAATTTGTCTGTTACTCCAGGTGTATCTTGACTTCCTACTTTTTCATTAAATCCTCTATAATGAAGAGGATGTCTTTCGGGGGTGTTAGTTCTAGAAGTTCTTGTAGGTATTCATAGAACCATTCAATCAGCTTCTTCAGCATTTCTGGTTTAGGCACAGACTTGAATTACCATGATATTGAATGGCTTGCCTTGGAAATAAACAGAGATCATTCTGCGGTTTTTGAGACTGTATCCAAGTACTGTATTTCAGTCCATTTGTCCAGCCCCAGTTCCCCACTCACCTGGTTACTGGCGGTTTTACTTAAGACCCACTGTATTTCGAACTGGCATGACAGTAGAATGGTTGTTCTCTGCACACGTTTTTCCTCGATTGTACCTTGCCCTCACCCGACAAGGGTGTTCAGAAACTGTGCCATGAGCGTTGTACTCCAGACAGCATCCCCTCAACAGGTTACCCTATGTTCTCTAGAGTTCTGGGCTGTCCCTGAAGATCAGGACTCTTCAAAGTTCTGTAGCCCTGGATATTCACCCCTCCTGGGGAGCAGGCACATACCTTGAGCTTTATCTTCCAAGGAGATTTCATGTGCTCTGGGCTCAGAATTGAACACTCCTGTCGTGTTCCCTGTCAAGTCTAGCTTGGCCTCTAAATTGCTACCACTGATCTCCTGATGCAAATGTTCTTCCGTTTGCATTTCTTAAAAGAAAAGAAAAGAAAGAAAGAAATCTGCACTATTTTATTTATGTATTTGATGCTTTTGAACTTTGTTATTGAAGAAGACTCTTAAGAATCCCTTGAACTGCAAGGAGGTCAAACAAGTCCATAAAGGGAATCAACCCTGAATGTTCATTGGAAGGACTAAAGTTCCAATGCTTTGGCTACCTGATGGGAAGAGCCAACTCAATGGAAAAGACTCTGATGTTGAGAAAAATTGAAAGCAGAAGGACAAGAGGATGACAGGGATGAGATTGTTGTATACCATCACCGAAGTAATGGATATGAGTTTGAACAAAGTCCGGGAACTGGTGAAGGACAGGGAGCATGGTGTCCTGCAGTCCATGGGGCTGCAAAGAGTTAGTTAGAGATGACTCAGTGACTGAAAAGTAATTAACGTATTTGTTTTTTGTTGTGCTGGGTCTTTCTTGTTGGACAAGGGCTTTCTCTAGTCAGAAAGAGTACCTAGTAGTTGTGGTGGGCTTCTCTGGAGGCTCAAGCAGTAAAGAATCTGCCTGCAAATTAGGAGACTCAATTCCATCCCTGAGTTGGGAAGATCCCCTAGAGGAGGTTATGGCAATCCATTGCATTATTCTTGCCTGGAGAATCGCATGGACAGAGGAGTCTGGCAAGATATAATCCATGGGGTCACAAAGAGTCAGTCATGACTGAGTGACTAACATTATCACTTTCCAGTTGTGGTGCACAGGCTTCTAATTGTTGTAGCTTCTGTTGTTGCACAGGATGGGCTCCAGGGCATTAAGGCTTTCATACTTCCAGCACATAGGCACAATGGTTGTGGCTTCCAGGCTCTAGACCACAGGTTCAATAGCTGTGGCCCATGGGACCAATTACTCTCTAGCATGTGGGATGCTCCCAGATCAGGGCTTGAACCTGTCTCCCATGCAAGCAATTGGCAAGCAATTTCTATCCATTGGACTACCAGGGAAGACAACACACTCTGTTTCTTAAAAGATCTCCATAAACAGTTAGCTTCTTTCCTGTTTCTCTGTGGATTTCTGGTTGCTAACTGCAGCTTCTGGTAACTCCAGGTGTTTCAGAAATCTCATTGTCCTGCTCTGTTCATCAGCCGGAATCTGTCCTCTTGTCCAGGCCATGTCTGCATTTCTTGGTCTTGGAGCCACATGTGATGTTGTCCTCACCTTGACAATGAAGAAAGGGAGGGTGTTAGAGTCTTCAGAGCACACCTTTATGTTCTTATGTGCAGGACTAAATACTTACGTGCTCATCTGAGTAAGAAATGTATGAGGTGAGTTTGGGGGTTTCTTCTTCTTCTTCTTCTTCTTCTTTTTTTACCATGTGGAGGTGGTTACCACATTTCTTGTTTTTCAAGATACAGTTTGTCAATTACAAGGAAAGTGAATTCCCTCTCTAGTTGAAGTTTTATTGGTTGTTTTGAGGATTTGTACACAGCTGAGTTTGTTCAACTTTCTTAATATATGTACTAAAGATCTAAAAGAAAAACTACATAGTTTCCTTCCTAAACAGATATTCCAGTGACTTTTCCAGGCTAAAATGTGGAACCTACTTTTCCTTAAGAGGATACCAAATATTGGTAAGCTGTACCATCATAGGTCTCATTAACTCATTGTTTACTATCATAAGTACTGCATGCTTGATTTTCACTTTTTCAAGGCGCATTAAAGGAAACCGGAATGTCATGATGAGGGGCAAGAAAGAGCCAAGATCAAAGAGTGCTTTTCTTTGAAAAGTGATTCTACTAAAATACCTGGGCGTTGTGGCATATTTCATACACAGTTGTGTATGACTCAAATTGCCAATGAGTATGTTTTCTGTTGTTTGGTTAAAAAATAACACCCTCCCCCCTCCAGTGAAATAGTCAGCTGACACTCAGGACAAGTGTGCTGTGCTAAGCTGCTTCAGTTGTGTACGACTCTGTGTGACCCTCTGGACCATAGCCCACTAGGCTCTTCTATCCATTTGATTTTCCAGTCAAGAATACTGGAATGGGGTGCTGGGCCCTCCTCCAAGGCATCTCTCGAACTCAGGGTTCAAACCATGTCTCTATATCTCTTACATTGACAGACAGATTCCTCACCACTAGTACCCACCTGGGAAGCCCAGGTCAGCCATAGCACATTCGTTACACTTTTATTTCCTTGTTGCACTGAAAAATAGTTGGTTAACAGTTCCATCTCTTTAAGATAATACAAATTAAAAAAAAAAAAAAATACAAACAGCACACTTCAAAATTGGAATATCATGGGACTTCCTTCTTAAACATGTTTCGAGAACTATTTGGTCCTTGAAAGAAAAGCTATGGCAAACCTAGAGAGTGTACTAAAAAAACAGAGATGTTACTTTACCCACAAAGGTCTATCTAGTAAAAGCTATGGTTTTTCCTGTAGTCATGTGGATGTGAGAATTGGACCATAAAGAAGACTGAACCCCTAAGAAATTTGAACTGTTGTGTTGGAGATGACTCTTGAGAATGTCCCTTGGACTGCAAGGAGATCCAACCAGTCCATCCCACCAGAGATCAGTCCTGAATATTCATTGTAAGGACTGATGCTGAAGCTGAAACTCAAATACTTCGGCCACATGATGTGAAGAACTGACTCATTGGAAAAAACCTGGATGCTGGGAAAGACTGAAGCCATGGAGAGAAAGAGTGACAAAGGATAAGATGGTTGGATGGCATCACTGACTCAATGGACATGAGTTTGAGCAATCTCCGGGAATTGGTGATAGACATGGAGGCCTGGTGTGCTGCAGTCCATGTAGTTGCAAAAAGTTGGACACAAATGACTGAGTGAAATGAACTGAGAGCTCCTGGAAAGCTTGAATTCCACAGATCAGGGACAAGATACTCTCTGGGATTGTACAAGGAGACAGAGACCAATGATGAGAGTACATCCAAGTCTGGAATCATTTTGTGAGGTGTTTTAGTTTTATTTTTTCAGCAGGCTTTTCTGTTACCAGAGATGTGCTCTCTAACTGCTTTGTAATTGCATCCTTTTCCTGGATGACACAGCTCTCTCTTCTGAGACAAAGGAACTCAGAATGGTGACTGGGGAGGTGACATCAATAAGTGTCCTGGCTTGCAGAAACCAGTGCTATCTTATGCTCTCCTCTGGATGGCTTCCTAGTCATAGCTGGTAAATCATGAGTGTGACTTGTAGTCTTTGAAATCGTATTCTGCACATAAATGTTCCTCCTACTTCTGTTCTGATCTCTGGTGGATACAATTTTCGACATCATTCAAAACTCCACGTCTGACCTCTACTGCACCTACGTTTCCTGCGGTGACCCTTTGATGTCCATTGAATATGTCCCTTGACCTGCATTCCCAGTTGACTGAGTCCTTGCTTATGTTTGTATTACCTGCCCTGTGTTGGTATGAGCCATTGCCTATCTATGATCTGTTCTGAGTGTGAGAGATGCTTTTTCCTGTCTACCTAAAGGATGTTCTCCTGGGTTCCCTTACCCTGCTGCTCTCCACTTGGGTGCCCTTTCCCAATAAAATCTCTTGCTTTCACAGCAAGTGTGTCCTCAGACAATTCATTTCTGAGTGTTAGGCAAGAGCCCAGTTTCAGGCCCTGGAAGGTGTCCGCCTTCCTCCAACTAATGGCAGCTCTGGTAGGACTCTTCTTCACTGAGACTGATATCCTGACCACTCAGGGTACTCAGAGGCCAGCTTGCCTGCCAATGGACCAGACCCAGTGGCTGCAACTGGGACTCTTTTTCCTTGGTCTCCTCCTGACATGGACAACTGGCCAGAGTGCCCCAACCCGTAAGGAACAAGAGACTGTATTGCCCTTTCTCCCATTCCTTCTCTCTTCTCTCCTTAACCCTTCCTATCCTTGCCTGTTTTTCTAGTCCCCCCTGTCCTGGATGCAGCAATCTGGTCAAAGGTCCCTCAGCCTGAGGTGAGGATTGGAGACTGATCACCTCGTCTTGGCAGAGAACTTGAATTCTGGTTCTGGTCTGGTCTGATTTCTGGTAGGACTGAGTTCCAGTTCTCCCTTCTCTGGAGGCCCAGGGAAAAGTGCCGTAATGCCTCGGTATCTGCAGATGGCAGATGTCTGTAAGGCCACCCCTTGCATCCCCTCTCCTGCCTCCTCCCCTTTCTTATGTCAACGTGGCTCCCTTTCCTCCCTTGAAATCTTTGATGTTAGTACTTGTATCTGAAGTTCTGTGTCTCTATCTGAGGTTTTCTGAAAGACTGTATTCTTGCATTTAAGGGCTTCCCTGGTGATGCAGAGGTTAAAGCGTCTGCCTGCAATGTGGGAGACCTGGGTTTGATCCCTGGGTCAGGAAGATTCCTTGGAGAAGGAAATGGCAACCCACTTCAGTATTCTTGCCTGGAGAATCACCTTGGTGGGCTACAGTCCATGGGTCGCAAAGAGTCGGACACGACTGAGTGGCTTTGCTTTCACTTTCTTAAAAGATGAAGCTGCTAGAGGCATTTCCTCATATGAAACAGAATCATTCCTCTGCTTCCATGTTGGGCCTTCTGGGGGCTCCCCACCCCGCTGATACCTACAGGGTATCCCTCAGTCTTCTGAAACTCAAGATCAAATATCCTAATCTTCCTCTTTCTGGACTTATCCTTAACAGCTTTCTTGTCAGGGCGCTGCACTCACCAGGCTGACATTCTTCAGACAGAGCCTGGGTTTGCACCCCCTCCCATTGAATGTCCACCCCTATTTGTCCTGGGCCTTTTAAGTTGCTGTTCAGGGAAGGTCTTTCATCTCCAGTCCTGTGCCTTGCCCCTCTCACTCCCACTACCCTGACCCAGTCACTTCCCAAGTAGGTCTTGACTCCCACGAGAATTGGGGGTCCCCTGGCCTTCGTGGATGAACTTCTTTCATCATCTGTAACATCCAATGAATGAAATACAAAAGCTTGCTTCCAAAAAGACTTCCAGTGACTCTCTGTGTGTGTGTATATGTGTGTGTGTTTTCCCTCTCTTCCCTCCCTCTTGCTGTTTCAAGAATAAATCTTTCCATAAGGACAGCAAGAGATCCTGCTCATTTTTGGACACTCCTGGGCACCTCAAGAGCAGTTTTGTGAACAGAATTTCAGTGAATTATCCAAACCGAAATAATCAACCTGGCAAGTGAGCTTGGGGCTTTCCTTCTGACTGGTGCTCATGGACAGGCATCGTGGGTGGGTGTGGAGTCCTTTATCCTTGTCTGCTTGCCTTTTTGTACAGGAAGTTGTTTTTGTTTTCTGAACTAGAGCAAACAATGCTGAGAACTTTACCTGGGGTATATAGGAGAGGATTGCTCTATTTGTGACTCATAAAGACAATGCCCTCTGCAACTGGCAATGCCCAGCACTCTGCTGACTATTAAACAGAGGATGGCAATAAAAGGAGTATATGTGTCTGGAATGCATGATGCATTCAAGGCACAACTCATCACATGTAAGATATGATAAACTATACACAGTTGGCAGGCAGAGCCATATTCCTGGGTCCCTATGTCCAGCCTCAGGGCTGTGCTTTACCAGGTTCAAGCCTAATGAATTCTTCTTCATGGGAGAAGATTGATGGGGTCAAGAGTACAGACCAGAGATCTTCAAAGCTGCCTCGTTTGCAATTCTCTTCACCATGAATGAGAAAAATGTTACATAAATGTTTTGCTTTTGAGAGGAAGCCAAGGAGGTCAAAGATGCACAGCTTCTCTGTCTCTCAAACCTGGAGCCATTTTTGCTTGGAGCGTAGGTGGAGTTTGGTTTGGGTGAGGCAGATGGGTTGCCTTGTAATGCAGTTTTTGTGGCTGGCGGAGGAGCTGAGAAGTCTTTGCAGATGAAGGGAAGCAACCCAATATGCTCTGGGGTTCAGGGTGAAGCCAGACCTTTGTTTAAATGTTTCCAATTTATTTGGTTAAGCAAGATCTTCATTGAAGATCATCTGTCTTCACTGTAGCATTTACTTTTTAAAAAAAAAACTTTTGTTTTTTTAATTTTTTAATAAACAAATACAAAAAATTAATAAAATGGACAGCCAATGAGGACCTGCCTATAGCACATGAAAAGCTGCTCAATATTCTTTTTTTTAATTTAATTTTATTATTTTACTTTACAGTACTCTATTGGCTTTTCCATAAATTGACATGAATCCACCACAGGTGTACATGAGTTCCCAACCCTGAACCCCCCCCTCCCACCACCCTCCTCATATCATCTCTTTTGGTCATCCCAGTGCATCCCAGGCCCAAACGTCCTATATCCAGTACCGAAACTAGACTAGAGATTCGTTTCNGATGGACAAAGAGGCCTGGCGTGCTGTGATTCATGGGGTCGCAGAGTCAGACATGGCTGAGCAACTGAACTGAATTGAACTGAACTGAAAATAATTAAAATTGACAATGCCCCTACTTATACGTCCTCCCAATTATAATAGTTTTTACACTTGTAGACTATCAGACATATGATTGGAATTCCTCATAACTCAATAGGTCAAGCTACTGTGAAAATTAGCTAATAGTTTAACAAAATTATTCGTAAATAAAATTTAAAAAAAAAGAAGAAGAACAAAGAGTTCTCTCAAGGGAAAGGCTGTACATTTTCTTATTTATCGTAATCATTTAACACTTTAACGAAGCTTTTCTCATTCTGTGGCACATTGAAATTTTTTTACCTCTACAATTTTGCGAGCACCCTCTGGTTTTGTATAAGCAACACTTATGTCTGGGATTTCCTCCTATAGCAGTCAGTAAAGAATTTGCCTGCAGTGGAGGAGACTGGGATTTGATTCCTGGCTTGGAAAGATTCCTTGGAGATGTAAATGGCAATACATTCCAGTATTCTTGCCTGAAGAATACCATGGCAGAAGAGTCTAATAGACTACAGTTCATGGCATCACAAGAGTCAGAATCAACTTAGTGACTAAATCATCACCTATCTGGCAGGGTCCAGTGAAATTACTAATATGGGGAAGATGATATATCACTGTTTTATCTCCATCTTGTCCTGTCCAGATACTTGCTCACTGTGTTAAATTTTACTAAGTGCTGGGACTGCAGACCCAAGAAACCACTACCCAACTTTCAACTGACCACTGATCCAATACTACCTACAGGCATGCCTCTTCTGATGAGACCTCAGATCTCCTCACCAGTCACTGATTTCAGCTGAGGTGATATTAAATGCTTTACTTCAAGGTTGAAAAGCTATTGTTAATACTGGCACTCCCATTACACCTGAAAATATATCGTTTTCCCTTTTAACTACTCTAACTGCAAACTCTGCTGGTAAGATAAAACTATGTAAGATTTTCTCCTTTTTTCTCCTTTTCCTTCATACATTCCAACCTTCCAGTTTCAATCTTACTTATTGGGCTCATTTATTGAACCTTCCCTTATTTTCCATTATCACTTGGGAAGATCCTGAAATTACTATTTCCACGAATGATTCTGCCACCATGGAAGGTGAAAGGCTCCCAATATGGAAGGTGAAAGGTTCTCAAAAACTCTTTACATGCCTGTACACATCCTACTTGACCCTTGGGCAATTAACTGGGTTCGTCTGTCTTTCTCTATTACCAATCCCACAGGTGGAAAAAATGCGGGCCTTGTACAGGCCCACAATCGTATATGGACAACATAATACGGCCTCCAAAATCTGAACATCTACTTGTTACTATTAAACCACAACATTTGTTTTTACTGCTGGGTTTCTCAGTGATGTGACTCTGGGCATGTCCTATCATAAACCTATTCTTTTATGAGCTTATTTTTGGGTGGACATGGGTGTGTTTGATGGTATCAATTGGTATATCTTCTATTCCAATAATTTCTCTACAGAACTCCTTTTCCCCTACAACTATACTATAGAAAATTGGGGACCTCAAAGATTATTGATACAGGAAGGTAATAAGGCTTGGCAGGGACAGATTCTATGCTTAATGATTCCATCTTACTCTTACAAAACATACTTATGAAATGAATAAAGGCTCTCCAACAACATTCCTCTGATCCTACTCTCAAACACTCTCTGAGACTGCTACATGGCTGAATCCTAAAAACTGATTCTCTTAACTTAACTTGAAACCACGGTTTTTCCTATGCATATTGCTCATAATTATTTTTTGTATTTTATTTTAGTCTGAATATTAATCACCTTATTTTCACACCTTACTCACACTGTAGCTATGCTGACACTGTCTCTCAAACAAGAAGAGAATCAACATGCTCCTTAATAAAACAAGAAGGGGGGAATTTTGGTAATATTCATGTTGTCAGTTTCTCAAGGGTCTGATTTCTAGAGACTGTTCTTACCATTTCTTTATGTGCTCTTTCTCATGAACTTAAGGCAGATACCTTGGCTGACACTTCAGCCTCAGCAGATGCTGCTCTGCAAGCAGAACAATCTTCCTTATCTTCAAAGTTTTATTATTGCTTTGCTGAGCCCTGTTACAGAATTCCAGATAAATTCTGAATAAATATGCACTTAGCATTTTTTCAAGGAATTGCTCTTTCATGAGCTCTTCCTGCACTGTCTCTCATAATCCTGAGTGGTTGTGAGAATTAGTTCAGTGTAACACCAGTGACAGTGCCACATTCTCCACCACAACAGTTCAAAAGCAGCAATTCTTCAGCACTCAGCTTTCTTTATGGTGTACGTCTTACTTGCATACGACTACTGGAAAAAAAAAAAAAAACAGTTTAGACGGACCTTTGTCGGCAAAGTGATCTCTCTGCTTTCAATACATGATTATTGTTATTCAGTTGTTCAATTATGTACAACGCTTTGCAACCCCATGGACTGCCTGCCACATGCCAGACTTCCCTGACCTTCAATCTCATGTCTGCCATCCAACTATCTCATCCTCTATTGTTCCCTTCTCTTCATGCCTTCAATGTTTCCATGCATTAGGGTGTTTTCTAATGGGTCAGTTATTCCCATCAGATGGTCTAAGCACTGGAACTTCAGCTTCATCATCAGTCCTTACAATGCATATTTAGCATTGATATCCTTTAGGATTGACTAGTTTGATTTCCTTGCAAAGCAAGGGACTCTCAAGAGTCTCCTTCAACACCACAGTTCAAAAGTATCAATTCTTCAGCATTCAGCTTTCTGAAACAAGGTGGCAAGTGCCAGTCTGTAACTCTCTTCTGGAATCTTCCTCTTCACCCCCACCATCTGCCCTGAGACCTCCCACCACCCATGGAACCTGGATGCAGCCAGCAGAGCTTACATTCCTATCATCAGAAGAATTCTGCCCCTGTTTAGATGTGGCTGTGCCTATACCAGACCTCTCTGGCCTATGTCTTGCTGAACTTGGGCCCACAGAACGTCTCTAACCTCTGGGGTAGCTTCCCACCTTACTGCATGGATTGAAGGAGGTTTTGTTTCTGTCCAAGAGTTTGTTGATGTTCCTCTCTCAGAGGCTAAGGGCTTTGCCAATCCAGGGTATAAAGCTGTCTCATGCAAAGATTGAGAAAGGTCCTTTACCCCCCATCCCCCAAACCAATGCAATATTGTAAAGTAATTAACATCCAATTAAAATAAATAAATTTATATTTTAGAAAACCCATATAAGATAAGTGGCAGCTCATTCATAGATCCAGAGTGAAAAGCTCATTTTTTCTCTGAGAAGATGTCTGTGTGTGATAAAGCAAACAGGAACTAGTTTTAATATGTCTTTCTCCAGAACTAACATGAGTTTCTCTGATGGCTCAGATGGTAAAGAATCTGCCTGCAACACAGGAGACACAGGTTTGATCCCTGTGTCAGGAATATCCCCTGGAGGAGGGAAATGTGCAAAAAACATCTACCATATCAGTATTCAAAGCTGTTTAGGCCACCGAAACTTTGCCACTGTAGCCACCACAGTGGTGCACTAAGGCACGTCAAGATGAAGACAACAAGCATTCTGGTATATGAGACAGGGTGTTGTCATGTCCAACAATTTCTAAACAGTTTCCAGTAAATGTGTGAGGCTCCAGCCACAAGGAGGACTTTGAGAGCCGAAGATGGGCTTTGGCCAAGGATGAGGGCTGTGGGTCCGCAAAAGTATCAGTTTGGTTATAAACATTTTGCCTTTTTCAGGACACACAGGCTCATTCTATCATTAATTCCTGTAGAAGGGAATGAAATATTAATCAGTTACATTTGACTCTTTGGGACCCCATGGACTATAGCATGCCAGATTCCTCTGTCCATCGAACTGTCCAGGGGAGAATACAGGAGTGGGTTGTCATTTCCTTCATCAGGGGATCTTCCCCACTCAGGAATCAAATTGGTGTACCTGGTGTGTCCTGTGGTATAGGAAGACTATTATTATTATTATTTTACTGCTGAACAATCATTGAAGCCCAAGAAGGCAAGATGACTGAGGAACACATCAAAGGAATGATTGAAAGCATGATTTCAATGAACCCAGACACTTGCATCTTTGGATACATAGCACTAAATTCATTAACTTGTAATGCTTGATTTTCTCTAAATTGCTGTCATCTTCTGATGTTCCAATCTTCTTTGTTGCAAGAAGTCCTATATATCCTGACACTTTCCTTACTTCTGAGAGAAAAGTCTCTCAGAAAGGTCTGAGAGGATACTCCCCAGGCTTAAGTCCTCAGTAAGTCTTTGGATTAAAACATAATTCTAAGCTTTGATATGGTGCTTATTTCACCCCCTCCCAGGAGAAATATCAGTAACTTCATATATGCAGATGATGCCGCCCTTATGGAAGAAAGTTAAAAGGAACTAAAAAGCCTCTTGATGAAAGTGAAAACGGAGAGTGAAAACGTTGGCTTAAAGTTCAATATTCACAAAACTAAAATCATGGCATCTGGTCCTACCATTTCATGGCAAATAGATGAGGAAACAGTGGAAATAGTGTTAGACTTTATTTTTCTGGTCTCCAAAATCACTGCAGCCATGAAATTAAAAGATGCTTACTTCTAGGAAGGAAAGTTATCACCAACCTAAATAGCATATTCAAAAGCAGAGACATTATTTTCTCAACAAAAGTCCGTCTAGTCAAGGCTATGGTTTTTCCAGTGGTCATGTATGGATGAGAGAGTTGGACTCTGAAGAAAGCTGAGTGGTAAAGAATTGATGCTTTTGAACTGTGGTGTTGGAGAACTCTTGAGAGTCTCTTGGACTGTAGGAGGTGCAACCAGTCCATCCTAAAGGAAATCAGTCCTGGGTGTTTATTGGAAGGACTAATGCTGTATCTGAAACTCCAGACTTTGGCTACCTCATGCGGAGAGTTGACTCATTGGAAAAGTCTCTGATGCTGGGAGGGATTGGGGGCAGGAGAAGAAGGGGACGACAGAGGATGACATGGCTGGATGGCATCACAGACTCAACGGACATGAGTTTGAGTGAACTGTGGGAGTTGGTGATGGACAAGGAGGCTTGGTATCCTGCTATTTATGGGGTCCCAAAGA
>SJYA01003420.1:36723-50015 GCA_006410615.1 Neotragus moschatus
AAAAAAAACAAAAAAAAAAAAAAAAAAAAAAAAACACAATCTAACATATATATATGGAATTTAGGCAGAGGGTAAAGCTAACTCTATGTGAGACGGCAAAAGAGACACAAATGTACAGAACAGTCTGTTGGTCTCTCAGGGAGAGCGCGAGGGTAGGATAATTTGAGAGAATGGCATTGAAACATGTATGTTATCATACGTGAAACGAATCGCCAGTCCAGGTTAGATGCATGATACACAATGCTCGGGGCTGGTGCACTGGGATAACCAACAGGGATAGGATGGAGAGGGAGGTAGAAGCGGGATTCAGGATGAGGAATACATGTACATCCATTGCGCCTTCATGTATGGTAAAACCACTACAATATTGTAAAGTAATTAGTCTCCAATTAAATTTGTATTTTAAAAATTGTCAACATCCGTTAGATCATTATAAAAGCAAGAAATTTCCAGATATGTATATATTTCTACTTTATTGACTATGGCAAAGCCTCTAGCTGTATGGATTTCAATAAACTGAAAAATTTTAAACAGATGGGAAAAGCAGACCAACTTACTTGTATGTCAAGTGCATATTGTCATGCAAAATGCCAGGATGGACGAAGCACAAGCTGGAATCAAGGTTGCTGGGAGAAATGTCTGTAACCTCAGACATGCAGATGACACAAAGAAAAATAAAGAGCCTAAAGAGCCTCTTGATGAAAGTGAAAGAGAATTGAAAAAGTTCGCTTAAAGCTCAACATTCAGAAAACTAAGATCGTGGAATCTGTTCCTATCACTTCACGGAAATAAATAGGAAAACAAAATAAAAAGTTGAGAAAATCCCACAGGGGTGGGAGGTGGTCTTCAAAATCAATTCAGATGTTGCTGCAGCCTTGAAATTAAAAGGTGCTTGCTTCTTGGAAGAAAAACTATGACCAACCTAGAGAACATGCTAAAAAGCAGAGACATTATTTTGCAAGCAAAGGTCCGTCTAGTCAAAGCTCTGTTTTTCCTAGTAGTCGTAGATGGATGTGACAATTGGATTATGAAGCTGAACACTGAAGAACTGAGGCTTTTGAACTGCATTGTGTTCACTTCTCCAAATGTGTTGGAGAAGACTCTTGAGATTCCCTTGGACTGCAAGGAGATCCAACCAGTCAATCCTAAAGGACATCCTGAGGGTTCTTTGGAAGGACTGATGCTGAAGGTAAAACTCCAATACTTCAGACACCAGATACAAAGAACTGACATACTGGGAAAAGTCCTGATGCTCAGAAAGATTGAGGGGAGGGGAAGAAGGGGATGACAGAGGATGAAATGGTTGGATGGCTACACTGACTCGATGATTGTAGCTCTAGACTTTGGTGATGGACAGGAAACCCTATTGTCCTGCATTCCATGGGGTAGCAAAGAGTTTGACATGAATGAACAACTGGATGGAACCACGAACTTAACTTTTCCCTTGTTTAGAGCAGCAAGGAATGCATTGAAAGCCTGTAGAACTGAGAGGAAATTATAAACCTGAAACCTATCAATATCGCTTCCTTATCTAGGAATAGGCTTTTTATCCCTTGAACAAGACAGGTGTTGAATCACAGAACCACAAAGTTCTCACCCAAGGGAACATGGCTCTTCTCCTGTCTTTACCATACTGTCATGTCTGCTTTTATGTCACAGTTGAAAAAAGTTAAATATTTCATTGTATTCCACAATTCTTTCCATAAAAAGGATGTGAATCTTGGTCATATTCAGTCCTATCAAGCTACAGGTCCTTTCCCCAGAATATATTAAAAAGTATGAATGTCCCATTTCTGAAGCAGTTCTATGGTATTAGTGAAGTTTTCAGAGCAGTTTAAGATATTTACCAATTTCATATTTTAAAAAGATTAATAAGAGATCATGTGAGTCATAAATGTCTTCATGAGACACACATAAGAAGTACTGATGGAGGTATCTGGATGCTCAGGGAAAGTTGTAGATAATGTATAAAGATGCAAGGATGGCCTCCACAGTGGTATATTGAAGGTGTCAGAAGCAGTGGGCTGGAATCTTGATTACTATAATAAAGCAAAAGGGGATAGCCAAGGAAGTCATCAGTAATCCTTTCATGACATAAAGGAAGAAGTTGAAATGTGTGCTTTAGACTTGGGGTCAAGCAGGATCAGCCCCTGTAGGCAGTTTATATAACGAGGGGAGAGACTTAATGAGAACATGCTGGGAGGAATAGGGCCTTATTGATACCTATGAAATATTTACAAAGTTTTCCAATTTACCATCAAAACTTTTCCCCCACAGCACCTTGTCAACCAGCCAGCTCATAGGCTGTTTTCCCGTAGCCTTTCTTTATTTCAGACACTCCTCAGAAGCTTGTCTTCTGTATGCTTTTGCATTTTATATGACTTATTTTTTTGAGAGCCTCAAGTATGCAGGAGGAATTATTATGAAATGGGCCATTTAGTGACAGGAAGTCATTTACCACAATCAGTACAGTTCAAAAAGTGAGAGAAGTGTCATAATAGGAAAATGTGTCTCCACAATATCCTGTACCAAATACTGTTACCATTAAATATTCTCAGTTGATCATGTCTTTGTCCTGATGTGCTGCAGTACAGAGTCTGTCTTTTACGTTTAGCTAAGATGGAACATTGAGAAATCTTGTTAACATAATTTCTCGGGGTGGTAGATTACTTAAAATCTGAAATTTTTATCAGTACTTGTAACGTGTCTATGCATGGATTTTGGTGTTAATGATAAAGTTGCCTGGGGCTGTGGCTTTGCTGTTCATCACACACCTTGCTAGATTGAGGACCACGTGCATTTCCATTTGTTGGACTCCTTCAGTTTGGACTGGATTGTATTTCCTTTTTTTTTTTTTTTAGGCATGTAGTTTGCAAACTGCATTGGTAGGCTCTAGGGGTTCTCAGGAATCCAGAGGACTGGTGATAAGAGTGGCGGCCATAGGCTACAAATTCTGCTGTAGAGTAGGTAGCACGAGTAGGCCAATTAAACTCTGGGGGCAAGGCCCACGTAGTTCCAATGGTTTGGAAGATTTGTGACCCTCTAGGCTTCCCCATGGCTATTGCAGACTAGTGTCTTTGTTGCAGGAACTTTAGAGGGGCATACTCTAAATGTGGCCATGATATGACCACATTGTGACATCACTCAAGCAATAGGCAGCAGTGCCTTGATCACTTGCCTCATAGGGATTTAGAAAGAATCTATGGTAATGATAAAAGGAGATAATTGTATCTTTTTACAAAGTCATGCTTTCTTCTTGATACACTTATTTTCTTCTACTCCTTCCTGTAAATTATGGTCATTTAATATTTTTAGATCAGTTTATCTGTGAATTAGAAATATGTTCTCACCCACTGAGTCTCTAATAAACACTGAAAACTCTTACAGAGCAATAGCAATCTGTAAGGATCAATTTCCTTAAAAGAAGCTTAAAAGAAGGCCTCGATAGAAATGCAAAGCCCCCTTTTGAGAGAAAATGGGTGCATTGCTTTCTTAGGGTTGCCATAACAAGGTTGCCCCAGGTAGCTTAATTAAATATTTTCTAAAACTTCTGGGTAACAAGTCAGTAATCAAAGGGTCAAGAGATATATTTTCTTACAGATTGTGACTGGCCATATTCTGGTTTTGTCTTCATTATTAATGCCTCTGTGGTGTCTAGGACTGATATCCTTTTCTTATAAAGAGCCAGTCATATTGACCCAACCACCTATTTAGAGGTCCAATTTCCGAATAGGGTCAAAACAAAATGACATTTTGCTATCATTTTGACTATATACAAAGTACATAGATTTAGGTCTTCAACATACAAATTTGGAGATAATGCAATTCCTTATAGTATTGATTTTCTACTTTCCACTTGTGTATTCATCTTTCTGCCAGAGTTCACCCCACTAACCAGGTCAACCTGAACCCAGAAAGCAGATGCATAAGAAAAATAATTTCTTCTATAGTAAAGCAGATGAAACAAAATTCACACTTTCTTAACAATCTAGAGAATCCTCTCCACAAAGACATAAGGGAAATAAAGTATTTCTATTATTGTATAAATATTAACCCATAATGTGATGTACATGATAAGCAAGCTACTAAAGCTTTACAAAGACAACGTGAAATGTTGTTGCTGAACCATGAATGACACCAGGATTCTTGGCCTCCTAAGAAGAGGAATTCAGTCCAGGGACAGTGATGAGGCTTGATTGCAGATGTGTATAAGAGACAGCAAAATGCCAGGATGGACGAAGCACAAGCTNTTAATTGGCCTTTTGGCCTGAAGATGATGTAAATCACCTAAGACTTGTGTATACAACGAGGTATGCAGAGGGAAAAGCCTGGTTTTTGATAAGAGTTTGGGCTGCTAACACTGCATAAATTTGTATTACCCCTTGATCTCTATGTACAATCAAAAGAGGTATAAAAGGCTTTGAATGACAATAGGGGCCAGGGCCAGTTGCTGGACTGGCTTCCCCCTGTCTCTCCTTTTACTCTAATTTCTGGCTGAATTCCCATCTGGGGTATGGAGGCTCACCATGTCTACTTACTTGCCCTGGCTCTTAAGATCCACGTGAGGGGGTGCCCCACCTTGGGCACTCCCTAATATTCAAGAGGATGCCGGTGGCCTCTTTTCTCCACTTAATTTTCCTACTACACTANCTGGACTGGCTTCCCCCTGTCTCTCCTTTTACTCTAATTTCTGGCTGAATTCCCATCTGGGGTATGGAGGCTCACCATGTCTACTTACTTGCCCTGGCTCTTAAGATCCACGTGAGGGGGTGCCCCACCTTGGGCACTCCCTAATATTCAAGAGGATGCCGGTGGCCTCTTTTCTCCACTTAATTTTCCTACTACACTATTTCTTCCTAATCTAATCTATTAATAAATAAATACTCCTTTCTAAGATGCCGACTCTGTCCACGCTTCGAATCACCCTGGATCCACCGGTGCTGGACCCCGGCAATCCATGTCCATGTTCTTCATGATGTTTTATTAGACACAGACCTGTCGTGTTTTCTTTGGTCTTTTTAGAGGACATGGTGTATATTTTGACCTTCTCTTGTTACAGGAAAATAACCCTTTGAGGGACAAGAAAAGAGTTACAAGCATAAAGCTATACAGAAAGAGCAGGGACACCTCGCTCAGAAGGTCACAGGTCTGAGGATGCGCTGTACCTGTGATGAGGGTACATTGACAAGGAATGGTCTTGGGCGGTGCAAGCTGAGAAATGGATGTTTCCCTTCAGCTGAGACAAAGCCTCTCACAATTTTTGTGTTATTCTTGGAAAGAGAGCTCACTGAATGGAATCATCCCAATGTACTCGTCACTTTGAACCTTTCCAAGATGATGGGAAAGTACAGAACACATGCACATTACTCATATGCCCAGGGCAAGTACTTCAAACCCTGCCCACCTCTTTAGCAATTCAGTCATCTTCATGAGCAAATCCTAAGAGTTTTTAACCTTCCAGGGTAAGTCATAGAGGTAGAAGTGTGGGTTGACTTGATGAATAAGGGAATGAAATAAAACAGTGGGATTATAAGAAAGGTGTTTACCAAAATCCATTATCCTGAACAAGTAAACCTATCATTCTGCAACTTTCCTTTCATGGATGTGTGTGTATATATGTATGTATGCACACCATCACAAATGAGTGTGTGAGCCCTCGGAACTTTCCCGGCCAGGGAAGGAAGAATGGACAGTAAATGGTGGGTGGGAATGACAGAAAATATTAAAAACACCATGTCATATAGGTAGATATGGGGAAACATGCAATTAGAATACCAGCTCCCATCAAAAATAAAATATTTTTGCTCTTCTGCCTCTGTTATTTTCCTTAAGCAGGATTTGCTCGCCACTCACCACTTCCACCTCTGTAATTTTGATTGCCCATTGCATCGGCTGAAACCTAAGCTGTCTGAAGAGGTGGGATGTGAGCTGCTTAGGTGGGAAAGTCCTGAAGACCTCAAAAATCTGTGCTGTATGAAAGATACCCAGAACAATTCCCTGTCACTCAGTCTCTGGAAGTGACTCCACTGAGCTTGCACAGGTGCTGAATAAACCCTGTGGTTTTGCATGTCCAAGTTCCACTTTTCTCTTTCTGCCACTACACTTTCTATACCATATTCTGGTGCACTGGATGGGAAGCTGGCAAATATGTGTACCACCATTGTCAGGGAACAAGAGAAAGTTGCAGCAGTTGGCTTGGTGGCAGTTAAGTGCCTCCTGGCTGTTTGCTGGAACCCAACATTTGCTTGAGCTTGGCCAGCCCATTCGACTTCCTGAACGGACTCATAAGGAGAGCAGAAGTTGGTTCCAGGACACAATGTCAGAGAGCTGGTGGCCTACAGCATATCCCCCTGAGTAAGGACCCATCACACAGTGCAAGGAGAATCTGATCACATCCCAGTGATCCTAGACTCACACAGAAAAGGTTTTGTTCCCTTTGGTGGTCTGAAAATTCTGGAGTGTGAGAGTTACTGAGGTAAATGAGAGTCCATGCACCACTGTCTTCAGGCTACACAGACTGAGTGAGTTCAAACCTGTGGTTCCATGGTGACTGACCTCATCCAGCTTAGGCCAGCAGCAGTTTCAGGGGAGTCTAATCTCTCCCTATGAGTCTGGTCAAGGTCAGGGTTTTACCCTGACCTGCCAAGGTTAAGAGATGCCTAAATCTCTGCAAGGGGAGCAGCTAGGAGGATGAAAATCAGAGTTTCCATTTGTTGCATAGGATCACTTCAGGGAGGGAACACTTTAATAATGGGGAACTTGACTTCAAAGCCCACTATCTTAGAGTGTATGGTTAAGAAATTTAAGAAAAGATTCACTAGGGATTATGGTGTAAAATTGAGTGCTGAAAATTTGTTCACTCTTTGCACACTAGAGTGACCCTCCTTTGTGGTATTGGGCACACATACAGGGCCTTAAATGTGCCCATTGCCCCAGCAGTACCTAGAGTTGTTACGGGAAACCCTGGCCACCCTGACCAATGTCCATGTATTGAACAATGGCTATAAATCGCCCACTTAAGGCCTCCCTTGATTTGGATCTGCATGACTTGTCAGGAGCAATGGAAGTTTTTTGTGGCTCAATCAGGAGATAAATAAATAAATGCATAATAAATAATAACTTTTCATCCCAGTAAAAGGAACCATCTATCCTCCAAGGTGAGCCTAGACACTTGCCTCTGATGGCCCCACCGTGCATCCCCATGTCTTTCTCATCAGAAGCAGCAAGTCTGCAATTAGCAGACAGGCCACCACCTCCATCACACTTCCTCCTCCTGATGCTTCTGAATATGTTGTGGCCACACAGCCAGCCACACAAGAGCCAATGAGCAGACCTCTCTGGTTGGCTCAAAGGGCAGCTGTGCACGCACTTAAAATGCGTCTAAAAGAGACTCAGACAGTAATGTATAGCGCCTAGTGGGACTTTACAAGAGAGGGGAACTGTTCTTTCCTACCAACAGCTTATCATGACTGATCAGCTCAACTGAAAGCTTCATGCCCTGTCACACTCTGAAAAACCTCAAGTGCTGATTGATCTCTTAGAATCCAATATCCAGAGTCACCACCCTCCTTGGGTGGACTGTCAACAGCTTCTCTTTACCCTGTTCAACACCAAGGAGCACCAACAAATTGTAACAAAGTCTCGGAAATGGTTCGAGGCCAATGGATGTGGAGAAATAAGTACAGGTATTAATGAAAGAAATCCCCATTGGATCCCAACATTCATGGACTGAGAAACCATATGGAGAGATATAAAATACCTTAGAGACCTTGTCTAGGCCTTTGCCATCTCATTGCTCACCTCTCCACACTTTGCTATTCTGTTTCCCAGTGGTGTATGAACTGTCTACAATATAATGCTTGTCAGGGGCCCTAGTGGCCTGGCAGGGGCACAGTTCTGGGTCCCATGCTCATTTGAGGATATGGAATTAGATTTTATTAAAATCACTACAAACTGAGGACTCAGATACATTTGAGATTTCTTCTGCACATTTTCATGGGGAGAAGGCAATGGCACACCACTCCAGTACTCTCACTTGCAAAATCTCATGGACAGAGGAGCCTGGTGGGCTACAGTCCATGAGGTCACTAAGAGGCGGACACGACTGAGTGACTTCACTTTCACTTTTCACTTTCATGCATTGGAGAAGGAAATGGCAACTCATTCCAGTGTTCTTGGCTGGAGAATTCCTGGGTCGGGGAGCCTGGTGGGCTGCCGTCTATCGGGTTGCACAGAGTCAGACGTGACTGAAGTTAACAACAGCAGAGAACCTTCCAACTCAAACAAGAAAAGCAAGAGAAGATACTCCTGAGAGACATCATCCCCAGATATGTAATGTCTCTGATCATATTGTTTGACAATGGACTGGCAGTTGTAGCTGAGACAGCCCAACAGATGGCAAGGGCTTTGATGACCTGGTGGAAATTGTATACTGCCTACTGACTCCAGAGTTCAGAGGAAGCAGAATGTATGAACAAGAACCTCACACAAACCGTGGCCAAGCTAGGTCAGGAGACCAGCTTACAATGGGTAGATATATTACACATGGTCCTCTTGAAGGTGAGATGTTCACTCTAGGGATAGGGTTGCTCCCACTTGACATCCTATATGAATGCTTGCCCCCATTGGTCACCGTAAGAGAGGACACAAAAAAACTGTGAGACTTGAATTTCCATAAATAGCTGCAAGAATTTCGACACATCATCTCTAGAAAACACAAATGGGTCATGGATATGATAACCATATCATTAGGCATAACGGTACACCATCACAAACATGAGGACCAAGTGTGTGTACAAGACTGGAATAAGGAGCCCTTGAAATCAATGGGGAGAGTATCCTATTCTGTAATTTTAACCACTCCATATGCTCTCAAAGTGACAGGAAAAGTGCTTGGATTCATCACTTGAGTCAGTCTTGATGGTCCAACCCATAGCTCATGAAAGTGGGAAGCAGCCCTCAATCTGAAGGCACACCCCTAAACTGCAGCTGACCTTGTGAAGATGGGAACAGTGATCCCAAAGTCCTGTTCTGGCAACACCAGAAGCTGGGCCGTCAGTGTATGGCTGAAGCTTAAGAAACCAGCAGGACCAGTGAACTATGGATGTATTGTCTGTTAACTGGACTAGGATTGTGTCTATGTATCTTAGTAAAAATAGCACTGTACTTTATGTCTCCCCTGGAGTGTATTATCATTTAAAGCTTACTCTGCTTTATTTCCTCATACTCCTTATTTTTTTGAGGTCTCCTCTTACTTTAAACAAATTAGATATGAAGAAAAGAAAAACAATTTTTTTTTTTTCTTGTAGCTCTGTTCAGATGTAAAATATCCACTCAGAGTAGGATTCAGGGGGACTGTTCTGATTATATAACTTTGCAATGTATAACATTGTATAATATTGCATAAGTCATTCCCCACATCCACCTACTATGCACACCAGTCACTTGCATGCTATTAATTTGTTTCTAAATGTTCCTGGTGAGGGGGAAACATTGGTATTGTTATCATATGGTCAGATTACAATGCGGAGAAGACTTGTGGTATTCTGGCCCATGGGAGAAGTAGTATGCTGGGATTGGGACTCAACACTTTCTTGAGACTGGCATGATAAGACCTACTCCTGGTTAACTCCCTTGGTAAATACAGTTGACACTCTGACCCCTAAAAATAAATTCAAAGGATTGGACTCCGAACCAGGAGACAACGGACTAAATGATCAACTCCAAGTTTCTCTAAAAGACAAACAAGAAATTCCTGCTCTTGAAAATAATCTTTTGTTCACCAAGCTGAGGAAGTAGACAAAGAAATAGCTATCACTAAATGCTGGGAATGTGGAGGATCCCTGATAAGCGAGACATCACCTTGGAGAGGCACTGGACTAGATACTCGCCAGTCATTTCAATAGATGAGAGAGACATCACCTTGGAGATACTCTGGACTAGATCCTCTCCAGAAAATTCACTGGAATCAAACCATCAACAGGCAGTCACGGGGATCTATCTGGAGTTTGACTCTGCTCACAATGATGCTAGTTGAGGAAAGTTTAAATTGCAAGATTACACTAGAGTTTGGGAAACAAAGTGTAAAAGTGTCCTTGTTTATGATGCTGCTAACAGTGTCACTCACGGTGGCCAGAACCTCTGACCTGGTATTTGGGCTTTTCAAAAGGGAAAAGGTAAAACCTTGATTTCTCTGCCTCTCAGTGTTTCCTGTTATGTAATTGTACTGGAGCCCAGCCTGGTCTTGATCCATTCTTAGAAGTTCCAGGTGTTGGCCCATACTTGGAGCATCTTAATTCTTCAAACCCAGGTCTAGGGCAGGTCCCAGATGGGTTCTTTTGGATTTGTGGGGAAAAGGACCAATTACCAACTCCCAAAGAAAGGCAATGCCAAAGAATTGTCAAACTATTGAACAATTGCACTCATCTCACGGGCTACTAAAATAATGCTCAAAATTCTACAAGTCAGGCTTCAACAATATGTGAACAACGAACTTCCAGATGTTCAAGCTGGATTTAGAAAAGTCAGAGAAACCAGAGATCAAATTAAGAACATCTACTGGATCATCAAAAAAGAAAGACAATTCCAGAAAAAAACATATATTTTTACTTTATTAACTGTGCCAAAGCCTTTGACTGTGAATCACAACAAACTCTGGAAAATTCTTAAAGAGAATACCAGGCCACCTGATCTGCCCTTTGAGAAGCCAATATGCAGGTCTGGAAGCAACAGTTCGAAATGGACATGGAACAACTGACTGTTTCCAAACAGGAAAAGGAGTGCATCAAGGCTGTATATTGTCACCCAGCTTATATAACTTATATGAAGGGTACATAATGAATAATGCTGGGCTGAAAGCCATGCAAGCTGGAATCAAGATTGCCGGGATGCAGATGACACCACCTTAATGGCTGGGAGTGAAGAAGAAATGAAGAGGAGAATGAAAACCTTCGCTTTAAGCTGAATATTCAGAAAATGAAGATCATGGCATCCAGTCCCATCAGTTCAAGGCAAATTGATGGTGAAACAGTGGAAACAATGTGAGATTTTATTCTTTTTGAGCTCCAATATCACTGCAGATGGTGATTGCAACCATGAATTAAAAGACTGTTACTCCATGGATATAGAGTTATGACCAAACTAGACAGCTTATTAAAAAGCAGAGACATTAATTTGTCAACAAAGTTCTGTTTAGTCAATGCTATAAGTTTTCCAGCAGTCATGTATGGATGTGAGCACAGAAAAATTGATGCTTTTGAACTGTGATGTTGGAGAAGACTCTCAAGAGTCCCTTGGACTGCAAGGAGATTCAACCAGCCCATCCTCAAAGAGATCATTCCTGGGTGTTAATAAAAAGGACTGGTATTGAAGCTGAAAGTACGACACTTTGGCCTCCTAATGCGAAGAGCTGACTCACTTGAAAATACCCTAATGCTGGGAAAGATGGAATGTGTGAGGAGAACGGGGATGACAGAGAATTAGATGTTTGGATGGCATCACCGACTCAGAGGACATGAGTTTGGGTAATCCTCAGGAGTTGGTGATGGATAAGGAGGGCTAATGTGCTGTGGTTCGTGGGTCACAGTGTCAGACACGACTAAGTAACTGAATTGACTGATTTGGAAATAAAATGGTCCTAATGGAATTGTGAGTAAGGGCAGATTTATAGTTTTTTGTTTGTTTTGCACTACTATGACTTGGCTTATCCTATTGCTTTATATTATAAACACGCCCCATTCAAAAGTGCAGGTTTGGAATTATATGCACTGGGAAACCAAAGCATTCCTATGTCTAGCTTTATTACGATATTTGCTTCATTGTGAGGGCCTGGAGCCCAACTTATAATATCTCTGTGGTCTGCCTATATTAACTTTTAAAATAGGATGAAAAACATTTACTCCTCTCACTCTCAAGACTCCCTCAGGAAACCAGCTTGTTTCCCACTCTTTCTAGTTACAGAGTTGCAATAAGTTGCCACATAGTGTGAGGCCTTTGCTTTTCTGAGCCTCTCTTTCCTTTGCCTGCCATCTGTCTAGTTTTCTCCCTTCACTGATTACCTGTGAAGGAAGATGAAAGATGTTCTGAATATTATAGCACAGAAAAAGCCTTCTGAAAATGAAGTTCACATGGCCAGAAGCTTCATTGTGATGATTCTGAGAAAGTCTACGAAGTACAATCTTGGTTTTACAATCACTTTACTCCTGAGGTGAAGTGGATTCATCCATTCTCTGCTTCAATTCATGAGCAGTCAAGTCAAAACTTTCTGCATTTGTGGCACCCATGTTGTTGTTTTTTTTTCCTTGTTAATTATCTGAGTAATTAGAAGGTTTGTGTTATAAATACTTTCTTGGTTTTCATTAATATTCATTATTGCATAAAAATCTTATTGCATAAGAAAGGTTCTATAAACTTGAAACCAAAACAATAAAGCAATTGGCAACACGATCATATTTATAAATAATTACATTAAATGTAAATAGGTTAAATGACCCAACCAATCTGGTCCCATTACTTCATGGGAAATAGATGGAGAAAATGTGGAAATAGTGTCAGACTTTATTTTTGTGGGCTCCAAAATCACTACAGATGGTGATTGCAACCATGAAATTAAAAGACACATACTCCTTGGAAGGAAAGTTATGATCAACGTAGATAGCATATTCAAAGGAGAGACATTACGTTGCCAACAAAAGTCTATGTAGTCAAGGTTATGGTTTTTCCAGTGATCATGCACGAATGTGAGCGTTGGACTGTGAAGAAAGCTCAGGACTGAAGAACTGATGCTTTTGAACTGCGGTGTTGGAGAAGACTCTCAAAGGACTAATCCAATGGACTGAGATCCAACCAGCCCATTCTAAAGGAGATCAAAACTGTGTAGTCTTTGGAAGGACTGATGCTGAAGATGAAACTCCAATACTTTGGACACCTCATGAGAAGAGTTGACTTATTGGAAATTACTCTGGTGCTGGGAGGCATTGGGGGCAAGAGGAGAAGGGGACAACAGAGGATGAGATGGCTGGATGGCATCACCCACTGGATGGACATGAGTTTGGGTGAACTCTGGGAGTTGTTGATGGACAGGTAAGTCTGGCTTGCTGCAATTTTTGGAAATGTGGACATGACTGAGCAACTGAACTGAACTGAAAAGATAAACACCGGCTGAATGGATACAAAAACAAGAACCTTATATATGCTGTCTACAAGAAACCCACTTCAAAACAAGGGACACATACAGACTGAAAGTGAAGGGTGAAAAAGATATCTCATGCAAATGAAGACCAAACAAAAAAAAA
>SJYA01003420.1:86853-104689 GCA_006410615.1 Neotragus moschatus
TTGAGCTGGATTATATTGCCCTTTCTTCATCTGCTTTCCTCCATTCTTGCATGAAAAATCTTTACTTTAGAGAATCATGGAAGGTTTAGGCTTTTTATAAGAGGAATACCACTTTTGTTTTGTTTTGTTTTTCTATAAGCTTGGAGCCATTTTTGACTCTGCTTGTTGATTGAAGTACATTGTAGAAATATTTCAAGAAAGTAATATATATGCTACGGTGTATTCTTGGAGTTGGAAGTCTAAAAGCAGTGAAATTCCTTTTTTAATTTAAAGGTTCTTGTCTCCCCAACCCCTTAATATGATGACACTAATAACTGTGAAATCCTCTTTTTCTTTTTTCTGCTTTGAAGTGACTAAATATACATAACATTCATTTCAATCATTTTAAGGGTAGAATTCAGTAGCATAAGTACATTCAAATGTTATGCAATCAACAATTGTATGTAGCTCCAGAATATTTCACTGACCTAGAAAGAAAACCTGAACAGCTTAGCAATTACTTCCCATGCTCCCTCCCTGTTTATTCATTCCTGGGGAACCATCATTAACTTGGTTCTTGTATCTGCATTTGCCTTTTCTGGAGACTTCAGTATGTGGCCTCTTGTCTACCTTTTCTTTTTTGCACAGGATGATGTTTTCGTTTCCTCCACATTGCTGAATGTATCACTTTTTGTCTTTTAATTTCAACTTTGAGAAGATTGTATTTTTGTCATATATTAAACAATTTCTAGCTTTATAAAATTTGCTTTGTGTATGAGTGTCATTTAAACACTTGCTTCCACAGTAAGATGCATGTTTTAAATTGCATCAAGTAATAATATTTTCACATTTTATTTGGATCTTTAATACTGAACTTTAATGACTAAGATACAACTTATATGATTTACACATTTGACTGAATAAAGTTAGCCTTTGAAATCACATTTTTTATGCAGATCATTTTTATGTAGCAAAAGTATTATTCAAATTATATTTTCTTAGGAATTTTGGCATCACTTTTATGAAATCTTGGTGAGACTTTTTATTTTTCGTATGTTATGTGAAATGTATTTCATAGAATATACAGTTGTTACTCCCATTTTTCAGATATGGTTTTAAAACTTGTATAGCGGAAGTCTCCTCATATTTTATTACATGAAAATACTCTATGTCAACTTTCAAGTTTGCCTCACGGATTTATTTGGAAGAAGGCTTCAGTTATTTCATTTTTAAAGGCTTACTTTTCAATTTTCCCCAGTTTGCACTAGAATATAAAATAATTGAATGTTACAATTTAGAAATTTATAAAGCATTGTTGTTTTAGTTCTGTTTAGTTTTAATCATGTTAGGTAAAAGTGCAGAAGAGAATGATAGATATTACTTCTGCACAGCCTACCAATCTAAGATACCACAAACCAACCTCCCCTCACACACACACCTGCCCATCCTCCCACTTTCCCTATTCCCCCACCCTCAAAACGAACAAAAAGAAAAAAAAATGCCTTGGAAGTGTTATATTAATACCAGGAAATTGCTTGGGTGCCAAGATTACATGTATTTTCTTTTAATGGAACAGTTTTTATATCTAATTTTAGTTGCATCTGAGATTGCTCATTAAATATGTATTAACATATATTAGCATTCTGAAAGCCTTCAGCACAGATAACAGAATTATCAGTTGTTAGCTACCGGAATACGTACATAGATTTTTCAGCTGTACTTTACGCCTAAGTGGAGAAGCTAGGATAGTGATTAGCATGGACTCTGTATCCTGTGTATTCAAATATATAACAACATCGGGCTGTTTTTCATCTTTTTGTGTAAGATAACATTCTCTTACATTCATAACCATAAACAATTTGTTAGTGTGTCTGATGTACCTTCATCCTTTAAGTATATGAAAATAACTTCACATTGACACCGTTTGTATTTTTAAGCAGGTGTTAGCGCCTTCACAAATTCTGATTAGATGTAAACAAAGAAGAAAGCAGAGTGTTAATATCCTGCTAAGCAGCTTGGCTTGAGAAAGAGTAACTTGGTGGGTTTGGGCTGACTGCCAGGAGATATTGAGGGGAGGTATTTGGGGCGGAGAAATAAATATTTCACTGCAAATTTTGCACTAAATCAGTCTTTGGTAAGAACAACTTATGAATAGAACGGTGCAATCGTATGCTTCTGCTATGTTCAGAGTATTGAAGGACGATGTTTACAGTCCAGCGGTGGTACAGCAACAAAATACTCTCGCCTTTGGGAAAGCCTTTTCCTTGTGCACAGACAGTCATTGCGCAAATAATCAGTGTGAAAGGGGAGAAAATGTTAGGGAGAGCAGCCAGGACCACGTCAAGCGACCCATGAACGCCTTCATTGTGTGGTCTCGTGAACGAAGACGAAAGGTGGCTCTAGAGAATCCCAAATTGAAAAACTCAGAGATCAGCAAGCAGCTGGGATATGAATGGCAAAGGCTTACAGATGTTGAAAAGCGCCCGTTCTTTGAGGAGGCACAGAGACTACTAGCTATACACCGAGACAAATACCCGGGCTATAAATATCGACCTCGTCGGAAAGCCAAGAGGCCACAGAAATCGCTTGCTACAGACTCTTCAATACTATGCAACCAGACGGATGTAAAGACATTGCACCCCTTCACACACAGGGACGGTTGTGCCAAGAACACATACTCACAAATGGAAAACCAATTAAGCCGCTCACAGTCCGTGATTATAACCAATTCACTTCTGCAAAAGGAGCATCACATCTGCTGTACAAGCCTGGGCCACAATAGCGTAACATTGGCTACACGGATTTCCGCCGACTTTCCCTTTGACTAAAGCTAAGAGCCTGGACTTTCTTGCACTTCTGTTCAATACTGACTTCCTTACTCTCCCTAAGAAAGGCGCTCTTTATCTCAATTTTACTACAATTTCACCTGCGACTTAATTTTAAAAGAAGCCGAATAAGTACATTTAGCAAGTAAAGAATTTGGACTTTCCAATATAACTGTTCCTCTGTTAATCAGTTCTTTCTGTAAGAGTACTTTTTGGTAAGAAATTATCTTAACAACACCAAAACTGAGTTAGAAGATCATGTTTTTCCTAGTAATGGAACAACTTTTATATTTCTAATTTTAATTGTTTCAGAGATTGACCATTAGTTAGATGGTAGCATATATTAATAATCTGGTAATAGTCACTATATACAATATAACTTTTTATTATAAATACTGTAACTAGAAACTATAGTACTTTCAGAAACACTTATAAATTCATGGTACAGAGGAAAAAATCTTATACTTGGATCGAAAGCTCCCTATCTTCTAAAGCACTTTCTGCTACAAGGTCTGTTCTTTGGTCTTTCTAGCTACTTTCCACCTCTTTGTAATTGCAGGTAATTAGTGAATATATATGCATATTCTATCTTCTTTCACTGTCTACAGCATTTTGTTCCCACTGTTAAAAAGCCAGTTTTGCTGCCATTTGCAACTCAGTTCCTTTAGTCATACAAAATTGTAAGGTTTGACCTCTGTTTTGAGGGGATTATAACATTCATCCAGTATTTAATTAGCTCCTGTGAGACCTAAGGTTTCATCTCTTTTCTGAAAATTTTCTTTTAATCACTGACAATACACTTGTTTCCATTTTCGTTTAACTTGCATTCTTGGAGGGAGAAAACAAAAAACAAAGTGATAGCATGTCAAGAATATAAACTGTTCAGATTATGTAGCAAGGGGGATGGGATAAGCAAGATCCTGTCTGATTAATCTGATGAGGTGTCAGTGAAAATGTAAATCAGAGGTGTTTAAAAATGTGCAAACAGGCTAAAGTAAAAAAATTGGCAGCTTGCAAAGAAAGTATCATTTTTTTGGAATGAAAATAAGTCCAAGGTCAAACTGTATGATATGATATGATGTGATATATATTGCATATCAAAGTCAACTTTCCAATACATATGTTCCAAACTCTTGAAAAACAGTACTTCAAATAATAAATCTCAAAACCCTAAAACAATATATAGTGAAATGTGGAGTTTTGAAAGAAAGTTCAAGGAAAAAAGGGAGGTAACTTCACAGACTGATTTGTTCCAGGAAAAATATTGTTTAATAAGATATTTATGGGCTCCAAATGGTAATGATGTGCTATGATAACCTTTTAGACAAATACCTAAAGTTGTATTTTAAAGTACTTTATATTTTCCATTTATATGTATTGGTGTTTAATATTTAAAGCCTCTCTTTCCACATGTTCATAAATAAACTGTACTCTAGCTTTTGTCAAAATAGGTATGCTTTCCTTTTTCTTGAACTTCAAATAAAGGAAAACATAAAATACTATGTTTAGTTTCTTTTGCTTCAAATAGCATCAGTGACATTGAATTTCTTTTGAATTACTATGTACACTTCATCCTGTATATTATAGATGTGTGACTGTATTGCACGGAGGAAGTCAATTTTGATTTCATTTTGGAAACTGTTTCTTTACTTGCTTTTATTTTTATAATCATTCTAAATTGCTTGCCTGGAGGATCTTACCCCTTTGCTTGACAATAAACTAAAGTGCTTTTGTTCTGCTCAAAAAGAGATAGTTTGTCTCTGCTCACCTGTGAATAGAAGGGATTAACACAACCCTGCTGAAGGCTGGACATTCCCTTGAAGAGGTTTTACAAGACTGAAGACCCTTCTATTTTATTTTCCCCTGCCTCTCTCTCTATTACAGCTTTTGACTTTAGTTCCTCATGCTTCTTTTTCTCTAATCTAAATAAAACCTGTCATCCAGACACCAGTAATATAATTATTTTGAATCCCTAACCTTCCTCTTTTCAGTCAGCCTGGTGTGTGTGTAAAGGCTTCTCTTTGTGTCAACAACTTTTCTCTTGGATTCATTGGCCTGTCATGAGGTGACCAGAGTGAGCCTGGACACTTTCTGGTTTTAATTATTATGAGTAGTGATGTCCTTTGTACATTTGTATACCTGTCTGTGGTAGAACATTTACATACATTTCTCCTGAATATATGGGTAGTAAATAAATGAATGGTTTGGTATATTTTTAGCAAGCTTTTTTTTTTTTTTTTTGCAAATTCTGATGATTATCTTCTATTTTCTAATGAATATTTGCCATATTTTAAAATGTGCAAACTTTTAAAAAATATTCACTGGTATGAACTAATAGCATGAATTCCAGATATAGTTGGATATGACTCCTTCCTCTGCCATTTATCAGTGCTGACATTGATGAACTTGTTTGGCCCTCAATCTGTTTACTGTTATTACTGTTTAATCAGCAGTAATAATAATAATTAATTAATTAAAATAAAAAAAATAAAGCAGAAAAATAAGTCCTTATTGGGATGCTGGGAAGACTAAGTTTAACGTGCATAATGAATTAATGAGCAAAAATATATAAAACATTAAAATTAAAAGTCAACATTAAGTAACTAACACTAACATTAACTAATTAGTATGTTAACTAACATTAACATACTAATGCTAACTAGTATGGATGATAATAATAACGAAATAAAAATGACGAAAGCTACCTGCTAGGATACTGTGAAAACTAAATAAATGAAGGTACATATTCTGTGAGTGAAGGTATGTATAGTACTTGGAACAGAGATAAGCATTGGTAAGTAACAACTGTTGACTGAAAAATTATGTACAACTTGAGAGTTGTGAATTAAATTTTATTTGGGGCAAAGTGAGGACTGCAGCCCAGGAGGCAGCATCTCAGATAGGTCCAAGAGACTACTCCAAAATAGCAGTGGGGGAAAGTCAATATATAAGGTTTTGGTGAAGGAGGAGTTCAAAACTATGAACTGCTCATTTTACAAAAGGTTTTTTGTTAGTCATGAGAATATGATGCCACCATGAGGTGATTTAGTGCTTACTCTATATATGAGGGACTGCAGCCTACCATGCTCCTCTGACAATTTTCCAGGCAAGAGTACTGTATTGGGTTGCCATTGCCGTCTCCACTATATATGAGGAGATCCAAGGATTGAGATCATACCATATGATCTTAAAACATCCAATTATCTAAAGACCTGTCCCACCAGATTTCCTGGAACACAGACAGCCTCACCCTGAACTCCCTCAGGGGTTGTTGACAGTCAGCAGCTATAGTAGCATGGGGTTCAATCTCCATAGAGGCAGATGCCAAACACCTTTGTTGTTCAGTTGTTGGCAATGCTCTTGGTAGATGTCAATTTGTATTTGACACAACTAATTAACAGAGAAGGAAATGGCAACCTACTCCAGTGTTCTTACCTGGAGAATCCCAGTGATGGTGGAGCCTTTTGGGCTGCCATCTATGGGGTCACAAAGAGTTGGATACAACTGAAGTGACTTAGCAGCAGCAGCAGCTAATTAAAATTATGATAACAAATAACAGTGACAACCTACATCAATTGGATGCAGAAAGGACAAAGCTACTTAAAGATGTATAATTCGAAGATCTAAAGTAATTAAAGTACTTAGGATAGATTTAGGCACTGGTAAGTAAATAAATAGTTAAAATAATGTAAAAACTAAAGAGAAAAACAAATACAAAAAACCACCTGTTCTGCTTCATTGTGATGCAGTGAAGACTGAAGAAACTATGATGCATACAGGTTTAATGAATATTTAATATACTCAGAGGTTAACATAATTAAAGTGCTAAATAGCAATAATGATAACGATGGTAACAATGATAATGATATTACAATAATAAAACCACCTCACTAGAATATTATGAGACTAAATAGGTAAAGGTATGTAAGGTTCAAATAATAAATATACAAAGTTCTTACAGTAAAATATAACATCAGGAAAGAAGCAATTAATAAAAATTACTATTATTAATCATGATAATAAATAAAAACAAAATCTCCTTCAGTGGAACTATGTGAAGACTAAATATCAAAGTATTTAAGATTCAAAGAATAAATGTATATAATGTACTAAAAATGGAGATTTGGTTTATTGAAGTGCTAGCTAATAGTAATACTTGAAAGCAACAAGATCATTGATATGCTGTGAAGACTGAATAATTTCATGTGGGCAGAATTCAAGGAGCACAATGTACTGCAAATTGAGGTCAGCATTAGTAGAGAAAAAATCAATAATAATAATAATTCCAATAGTAATGCGTACAAGTACAGCAAAGTAATAATAGTATAAATACAGCAATGATGGATACTTAACTAGGATGCTATGAACACTAAGAAGATTAAAACTTAGAGGATTTGATGAAAAAGTGTATCTAAGTACTAAGAGAAGTCAACATGAATAAAATATAAGTAGTAGTAATAGTAATTATGGGGATGATGATGATAAGTAAAAAAAAAAAAACTACTTCAGGATGCTGTGAAGACTAAGTGAAGCTGTAGGATTCAAGGAATAAGTGTTTGAAATACTTGGAACACAGGTAGGCATTAGTGAAACACTAACTAATAACACCACCACCAACATGTATAATAATAAATAATAAAAATGAAACATATCATTGTGATACTATAGCAGTATTTTAACTAATTGTGGTATATATGGGCAGAATAAGTAAATATATAGAAATACTTAGAAAAACGGATTGGAGACAAGATGGCAGAACACTTGTCTGAACAGTGAAAGAACACTGAAGTGACACTGAAAGATTAACTCCTCAAGTTGGTAGGTGATTAATATGCTACTGGAGAAGAGTGGAGAAATAGCTCCAGGATGAATAAAGAGACTGAGACAAAGCAAAACAACTCCAGTGGTGTAAAGAAAAATATTTCATAAGAATCTGGAATGTTAGGTCCACAAATCAAGATGTTGGGGAGGCTGGAAGGAGGGATGAGGAATTTAATCTTGAAGACTCTCAGTCGTCTTAAGGCAGGATGAGAACTGGGCCTGAACACTGTTAAATATCATCAAAGAAAAATCAGGAAACTCCATCCTCACAGATGGTAAAGATTGAATGGAAAGTTCAGATTGTGTTAATTAGATTAACAATAGCACCTGAACCTGCATGTTGTGGTTGTTAATTCTTCCACACCTCCATATTATAAAACAAATTATTAGTGTGTAACTAGTTTGAGTGAACTCTGGAAGTTGGTGATGGGCAGGGAGGCCTGGTTTGCTGTGATTCATGGGATCACAAAGAGTCGAACACAACTTAGTGATTGAACTGAACTGACTCATGTTGTGGAAGGTGTAAAACTGAGTCCTTCAAAATCATCAGGGTCCTTGTGAGGAACCGATTCCCTTTGGGCCTGCTAGTGTAATAAACTGCACTCCACAATACTGAGTGTCCTCCAAGGATTGTTTTACAACTTTGAATTCTACAAAATATGTGGTGTGTTGCCTGGGAAACCCTCAAAGAGACAGGCACATTGAGCCTCCATCTGAGGCTTTCGCTGGAATGAGAGCCTCTGGGAGGGTAATGTGCCTCCTCTCTCAGCTCATCTCTTGTTTTATTGACTCACCTTTCTAGGCGGACTTCACAAGACTGTGGATTACAGAGGGAAACACACAGGTAGGTCCCACTGTAATAGTGGAAGAAAGGGCCTGATTAACCCAGTAGGGCTGGATGAACCTGTAGTGATTGTGTCCTTGTAGTCTCAGTGGGGAATTGTTTACAAAAATGAGTAAAACACTATTAACTGAATCTGTGCCAATTGTTTCTCGATGTACTTATTGGTTTCCAGGGGAATGTCCTATTTGTGCAACACCCTCCCATTCTCCTTAGGCATTCAGGGACCTCCTGAAGGTTGTTTAGGACCAGACTGGAAACGGAGGCTCCGGGTACACATTTGTCTGCACTGATCTATGATAAGACAGACTGGGATCTTGTCAGCATCAGACTTATGCAAGGAGGAGTACATGAAAGCCTTAATAGATTGGATTTGGATGACTGCTAACAGAAAAACATGAGAGATATTACTATCATGGAAAGATTTGGTAGGTAAGACCTTTTCCACTCTGGTCACAGCTGAGGTACAGTGACAGTTATACTTCTTCAAGTGGAGACTTCAGCCATGGCTGGGGTACAAGACCGTAGCAATGAGTGATGAACTGGAAGTTGGGCTTGCTGTAAGTAATAGAAGGGAAGTAAAATAATAGGAAGGGCAGCAGAAAATCTAAACCAACCTTTCCTGAATGGATGATTAAAAAATTCAAAAAATTAAAATAAAATAAAATAAAAGTTAACCCCAGACAAGCTTAGAACATTTTGTGAGCTAGACTGGACACCTTTTGGGGTAAGATGACTCTCAGAAGGAACCCTAGGATTGGAAAAAGTTTGTATTCTGTGGTAACTGAGCAGCCAGGACACCCAGACCAGTTCCTGTACTCATGGCTACTAACTGTGCAAAATCCACCTCCTTAGGCTCAAATATGTTATTTTGGAATAGGATAGAGCAAGATTTTGCTGGTGAAGGCAAAATCCAAGGAATAAAAAATAAAGGAAAATTATTATGATCTGAAGGAGGAAGAACTCCCACTATGCCCTCTATACTTGAGAACATGAAGGGGATCCCCAGAAGAAGAGGAAGGAATATTCCTCTTCTGCCTCCCTCAGTGGAAGATGTTTCTCTCACTCCTATTGTACCACAAACTGTGACAGGAGCTACTGCACCAACATTATACTCAACACTCTCCAGTTTCGAAGAGGAGAGAAAGGAAGAGTTAAGTGTTCAGAGGCAGCTGAGGTCTACAAAGGAACTGCAAGAGAGACAGGTTTGCAAATACCTGTTAGAGAGGTCCAAGCAGTATCACAGGTGGCACCATATGGGTATATCAATCCTGGCCACATTGCTCTTTTTTATCAGCCATTCTTTACCACATATCTCTCGAATTGGCAAAGGCATACCCTCCTCTATTCTAAGAAGCCACAGGGTACAATTCATCTAACAGAGACTATGTTCAGGACACTCCCACCAGTGTGGGATGACATAGCCCAACTTCTCCTCACCCTCTTCAGTACAGAAG
Organism: Neotragus moschatus; assembly: GCA_006410615.1. Taxonomy (NCBI): domain Eukaryota; kingdom Metazoa; phylum Chordata; class Mammalia; order Artiodactyla; family Bovidae; genus Neotragus; species Neotragus moschatus. The sequence continues at coordinate 96,777 of SJYA01003420.1, forward strand.
AAAGACACTAGGTCCTTACAGAAGCATGTAAGTGGCTTCACTGCTAAAATTTCAGGTGGAAACAGATTTTCCTCATGTCTGTGGTGATACCAAGGGAAGATGAGTGGAAGCTCTAACAGTCATTTGGAGGGCTGCAGACCCTGGAATCCCTAATAAAACTGTTTCCTGAAGTATAGGCTGAAAGTATTCCCCTGGCCTTGCGGAAAACCACCCTCTGGTGATAATAAAGCTAAAGGTGGGAGCCTAGCTCATAAGGAAATAAAACAATATCCTATACTGCTGGCTGCTAGGGAGGGAATCAAGCTCCACATTGACAGGCTGAAGGGCACAGGCATACTGGTGGAATGCCAGTCACCATCGAACACCCCTTTCCTTCTGGTGAAGAAGGACAGGGAATAAGATTATTGGGCAGCTCAGTACTTGAGATTTTAGGATGAGTCAGAAGACCCAGCTGACTTGGACTCAGCTACCACAAGGATTAAAAATTTCCTTACAATATTTGGGGAAAACCTGGCAATGGATCTCCTGTTCTTCCCATCAGATGCTACTAAGTATCAGGTCCCAAAGTGTATGGATAGCCTACTCCTAATGATAGAGACTTGTTATCAGTGTTGCAAAGTGTCAGGAACAGCCCAACAATGAATTGACCTGAGGGAGTGGTGCTGCAGAAGAAAAGAATAAAATGATGACTCAAACACGAAATGGGGATCAGTGGGCTGATGCCATTTGGAAGAAAAAGCACAGATCCTAACCCTTGCATGCCTTTTATTGTTAACTTATACCTAGGGATATATGTTCTTTATAATCTCAGATGGAGGGTAAAGATATAGAATGCACAGTCTTGTCTGGTCAACTAAGGGGCAAAGCAAGCAGCCACTCAGGACATAGAGCAATGACACTTTTGATGACACCTGTGGTGTCTAGAATACTAACTGCTCAAGTGACCCCAGTCTTTGATAAGGAAGAAATCACCTGGGCACAAACTGAGGGAGGAACATAGTGGGAAGATTGATGGTAGAAACTCTAAGATGGGAGAATTTTTGCCCTCTCTAGGTTGGCATTTCAACTGGTTATGAATTTCTATCAATCCACCCATTTAGGTAAAATAAGACTTGTGATAATGTGTAACAGTCTTGTATGCCGATGCAAGCTGCCAATGTATGCTATTGATCTATCACTTCAGTCATGTCCGACTCTGTGTAACCGCATAGATGGAAGCCCACCAGGCTCCCCCATCCCTGGGAGTCTCCAGGCAAGAATACTGGAGTGGGTTAGCATTTCCTTTTCCAATTCATGAAAGTGAAAAGTGAAAGTCAAGTGAAGTCACTCAGTCGTGTCCGACTCTTAGCGACCCCATGGAATGCAGCCTATCATGCTCCTCAGTCTATAAAATTTTCCAGGCAAGAATACTAGAGTGGGGGTGCCATTGCCTTCTGCATAACCTATTATAAAAATAACCTGGTTCCAAGGAGACAGCACCTCCTGGAATACAATTAGAGGACAGCTCTATTTGAACATCTAGAGGTGGACTTCACAGACGTTAAGCCATACTAAGGACACAAATATTTGCTGGTGATGGTATGTATTTTTCCAGAAGGAGTGGAAGCTTATCCCAGCAAGAAAGCAAGACGTGGCCCGATATAAGCTGAGAGACATTATTCCTAGGTTTGAGTTCCCTCTGAATATAAGATCAGTTAATGGGCCTGCATTTATGGTTGATTTACTTCAACTGGTTTGCAAAACAGTAAATATGAAATGGAAACTACATACAATGTATAGGCCACAAACTCGGGAATCACTGAGAAAATGAACTGGGGTATCAAGGTGACTTCGGTAAAATGAGTGCAAGAAATTGGCACCGCCCACCCACCTTCCCTCCCTCCGTGGATGGATATGCTGTCATTAGCCGCCATTAGCGTTAATGAGGATCAAAATGACACTGCCCGCATCAATGATCTCATGGATATTTCACATATGAGATAATGTTTGGGAGGCCTCCCCGCTTATTCAGAAATAAAGGGAAAATTATCATAAAGAGGAAGGATGGAGGTGTTGAAGCAACTGAAACAGTTGGGGAAGCTGATCCATGACAACAACCCCTATGTTCAGGAGACAATTTCATTTTCTCTAGGCACTACTGTACACCTATACTTGCCAGGAGATTTGGTTCATAAAGAATTGGAAGCAGCAGACATTGTCCCCCACCTGGAAATGGCCATACACAATTTTACTAACCACTCCCACTGCAGTTAAAGTTGCCTGTATACTTCCTGGATTCACCACACTCAGCTCAAGACAGCAGGGGAGGAAAAGGGACAAAAGCCTACAATAACCAGAAAGAATCACTGAAGACTGTACTCATCTTCCATTCATAACCACAGATCCAGTATGGAGCCACTATTGATGATTCTGCTATTCCTAATCATCATGACCACCCTACTGTGACTACAAATAGTTCCAGGATAATGTGTATCTGTCTGGGCCCTCTTGTATGTGAAATAAACTGTTGGGTTTGTGGGGCCATACATTTGTTGATGATTGATGGACTTCCTTGGTGGGTGTCTCCTTTGCACAGAGGAGACTTTAGACCCCCTATTAATTCTTGAAACAACAACAAGAAATGTTTCTTTCTTTGGTAAGTCAAAACCTGTTAATTATTTCTTGGTATAATCTGAACTCTAACCAAATTGATTTAAGGATTCGGGGTGACATCAATCTTCCTTTTGGGTCATCAGTATTTTCTTGAATCAAAGGTGATTGGTGGAAAAACCTTCTTGTGATTATTTTTTTAATCATTACATTATTAATTTTTAGGTATTCTAAAATGTATTCTCCAATGTATAACTCAGTGTGTAACCACTAGACTGACAGCCTTGCTACAGCTACATAGTCCTGATATACATCATTAGTTAAAGATAAGAGGAGCATCAGGTGGGATGGGGATGTTGGGGCCTCTGGGAGGAGAACAAAAGAGATTTCATCTTGAAGGCTGCTAGCCATCTTAAGGTAGGATGTGAACTGGGCCTGAACCCAGTTAGCCATCACTAAGGGAAAACCAGGAAGCCCTCTTCTCACAAATGGCAAACAAAGATTGGAAGCAAAGGCCAGGTTGTCTCAGATTAACAATATCACAGGCACTTACATGTTGTATTTATTAATTCTACCACACCTAATTACTAACATGTAACCAGTGATATAGAGGAGGGTATAAAACCAAGTCCTCAGAAATTGTTGGGCTCTTTGTTGGCAACGGATTCCCCTTGGACCCATTACTATAATAAAGTGTACTTCACTGTTTTGAGTGTCCTCTGAGGAAAATTTTGTGACTCTGATTATGAAAAAAGATAAATTGGAAGTGGTCAAACAGGGGATGGCAAGGGTGAACAATGACATTTTAGGAATCAGTGAACAATTATGGACAGGCACAGGTACATTTAATTCAGATGGCCATCTTGTCTACAGTCAGTTATGGAGAGGCTCTATACAGTCAGCAAAAAACAAGACAAGAAACTGAATGTGGCTCAGATCATGAACTCCTAATTTCAAAATCAGACTTCAATTGAAGAAGGTGGGGTAAATCACTAGGCCATTCCGTTTAATTCAGTTCAGTTGCTCAGTTGTTTCTGATTCTGCAACCCCATGAACTGCACATGTCATACCTCCCTGTCCATCAACAACTCCTGGAGTTCACCCAAACCCATGTCCATTGAGTTAGTGATACCATCCAAATATCTCATCCTCTGTCATCACTTTATCCTCCTGCTCTCAGTCTTTTCCAGCATCAGGGCATTTTCAAATGAGTCAAGTCTTCGCATCAGGTGGCCAAAGTATTGGAATTTCAGCTTCAACATCAGTCTTATCAATTAACATCCAGGATTTATCTCATTTAGGACTGGCAAGTTGGAGATCCTTGCAGTCCAAGGGACTCTCAAGAGTCTTCTCCAACATCACAGTTCAAAAGCATCAATTCATCTGTGCTCAGTTTTCTTTATAGTCCAGCTTTCACATCTATACATGATCATGGGATAAAACCATTGTTTTGACTAGACAGACCTTTGTTGACAAAGTAATGTCTCTGCTTTTGAGTATGCTATCTATCTTGTTCATAATATTCCTTCTAAGGAGCAAGTCTCTTCTAATTTCATGACTGGAATCACCATCTGCAGTGATTTTAGAGCCCAGAAAAATAAAGTCTGACACAGTTTCCACTATTTCCCCATCTATTTGCCATGAAGTGATGGGACTGGACTCCATGATCTTAATTTTCTGAATATTGAGCTTTAAGCAAACTTTTTCACTCTCCTCTTTCACTTTTATCATGAGGCTCTTTAGTTCTTCTTCACTTTCTACCATATTGTCACCCTGCTTATTTAACATATATACAGACCATTCAGGTATGACTTAAATAAAATCCCTTACTATATACAGTAGAAATGGTAAATAGATTTAAAGGACTAGATCTGATACAGTCCCTGAAGAACCATAGATGGAGGTCATAACATAGTAACGAAGGCAGTGATCAAAACCATCCCTAAGAAGAAGAAAGACAAAAGGGATGTCTGAGAAGGTCTTACAAATAACTGAGAAAAGAAGAAATGCTAAAAACAAGGAAGAAAAGAAAGCTATATCCATCTGAATGCAAAGTTTCAAAATTTGCAAGGAGAGGTAAGAAAGGTTTCCTAAGCAATCAGTGCAAAGAAATAAAGGACAACGATACAATCGGAAAGACTAGAGTTCTAGTGAAGAAAATCAGAGATATAAAGGGAAGAGTTCATGCAAATAATGGGCATAATTAAGGACAGAAAGCATAAGATATTTAGAAAAGGTGGCAAGAATACATCAAAGAACTATACAAAGAAGACTTTCATGGCCTAGGTAACCATGACGGTATGATCACTGACCTAAAATCAGATATCTTGAAATGCCTACTAAAGTGGTTCTTAGGAAGCATCATAATGAACAAAGCTAGTGGAGGTGATGGAATTACAGTTCAGGTATTTAAAATCCTAAATGATGTTGTTATGGAAATTTTACATTCACGATACCAGCAAATTTGGAAAACTCAACAGTGGCCACAGGAATGGAAAATGTTAGTTTTCATTTCAATCTCAAAGAAAGGTAATGCCAAAAAATGTTCAGACTACATCTCAGTTGTACTCATCTCACATGCTTGTAAAGTAATTTTCAAAATTCTCCAAGCTAGGTTTCCATAGTACATGAACCGAGAACTTTGAGATGTTTAAGCTATATTTAGATAAGTCAGAGAAACCATAGATCACATTGCCAGCATCCACTGGATAATAGAATAAGCAAGAAAATTCCAGTAACCCACCTACTTCTGCTTCATTGACTATGCAAATTCCTTAGATGATGTGATTTGAAACAATCTGTGGGAAATTCTTAAAGTGATGGGGATTCCAGACCATCTTATCTGCCTCCTGAGAAATCTGTATGCAGATCAAGAAGCAACAGTTATAGCTGTACAATGAACTGGTTACAAATTGATAAGGAAGTGTGTTAAGTCTGTATATTACCACCTTGCTTATTTAACTTATACGCAGAGTATATAATGTAAAATGGTGAACTGTTTGAAGCACAAACTAGAATCAAGAGTTTGTAGGGAGAAATAATAACCTCAGATATGAAGATGACACCACACTTATGACAGAAAGTGAAGAAGAAATTAACTTTCTTCAAAAAAGCCTCTAGTGAAACTAAAGAGCCTCTAAATGAAAGTTAAGGACGAAAGGAAAAAAAGCTGGCTTAAATCTCAGCATTCGAAAAGATCATGAAATCTAGTTCCATCACCTCATTGCAAATAGATGGGGAAACTATGACAGCTATTTTCTTGGGCTCCAAAATCATCGCAGATGGTGAATGTAGCCATGACATTAAAAGACACTTCCTTCTTCTAAACAAAGCTATGGCAAGCCTACAGAGCATATTAAAATGATTTTGCCAACAAAGGTCCATCTGATCAAAGCTATGGTTTTCATAGAAATCATTTATGAACCTGAGAGTTGGACCTTAAGGAAAGCTGAATTTCGAAGAACTGATGCTTATGAACTGTGGTGTTGAAGAAGACTCTTGAGAATATTCTTGGACTTCTGGAGACTTCTAGGAGACTAAGCCAGTCAACCCTAATGGAAATCAGCCCTGAATATCAATTGGAAGGACTGATGCTGAAGCTTATGCTCCAATACTTTGGCCAACTGATGTCAATAACTTACTCATTGGAAAACTCTCTGTGAAGTGCCTGGGAAGGTTAAAGGTAGGAGGAGAAGGGTATGACATAGGATGAGATGGTTGTGTGGTATCACTGACTCGACGGACATGAACTTGAGCAATTCCTGGGATTTGGTGATGGACAGTGAAGTGTCTTGTGCTGCAGTCAGTGGGGTGGCAAAAAGTCAGAAATGGCTGAGTGACTGAACAGAACTGAACTAAGAAAAGTGTATAGTATTAGGAAAAAAAAAACTAACAAATAATAATGAAAATTATTAGCTATAAAGAATATAAAACATAAAACCATGTCACTCACTCACTGAATGTGTTAAAGTGTGTAAGAATTTGGGTAAAGATAACAAAGATCTAAGGAAATTAGGAAAAAAAAGTCTTTATTAAATAATTAGTGATAACAAACAATAGTAATAATATAACAACAAAATAAAATATAATCCTACATATCTGGAATGCTGGGAAGACTTTAGTCAAGGTATTTGATGGGGTCATAAAGAGTAGGACTTTACTGAACAACTGAACATCAGCAATGATATGATTCAATTAGCCAAGGTGGATAGGATTCAATAGGTAAATGCACACAAAAGGCTTAGAAAAGAGTTGCGGATTACTAAAGTACTAACTGGTAACAACAACAACAACTAAACTTGACTGATTGACATGCCATAAAAATGAAAGATTATAGAATGCAAGGGGTAAATATATTAAAGTACTAAATGGCCAGCATTAGTTAAAGCAAATACTACAGTAATGTGTATGTAAATCAATGTTCAAGGATTTATTAAATAGGGAACTGTCAATTTTGTAAACAGAAAAAGTCATTAAGTTGTATGAATAAAAAAATAAAGAACTTACCTTGCTGGTATACTGTAAAGGTTGAATAAAGTTTGTAGAATTTGAAGAATAAAGTTGAAGAATAAAAGTAATAAAAATCAAATTATTAAGAATAATATGCTGTTAAAATGGTATGTTTTATATTATGTGACTTTTATCAATTAAAAAAACATTAAAAAAATAATAGTTACTATTATTAATTATATTGAAACTGAAGCTCCAATACTTTAGTCATCTGATGTAACTCATTGGATAAGACCCTGGTGCTGGGAAAGATTTAGGGCAGGAAAAGAGAGTGGCAGAGTCTGAGATGATTAGACAGCAAATCTGTCTCAATAGACTTGAATTTGAAGAAATTCTGGAAGACAGTGAATGAGCAGCCTGACTTGCTGGAATCCATGGAATCACAAATTGTCAAACATGATTTAGTGACTGAACAACAACAATAACAATAAAACCTATCATATTCAAAACTATGATGACTAAGTGTGATGTATAGGACTCAACTACAAAATGCGTATAAAATGCTTTCAATAGAGGTCAGCTCTAGTAAAAAAAAACATCTGGAAGTAATAAGACAAAAATAATAAAATAACAAGAGCAACAAACTATTTTACTGGGATACTCTGAAGAATAAATAAGTTAAGGTATACAATGAGTAATCAAATGAGTCCAACCATATAATAAAGTATTTAGAAATAACCAGTAATAATTGCTCAGAACTAACCACTAGTAATTATAATAATAATTATAAATAAATTCAGAACTAACCAGTAATAATTGTTACAATTATTTATAAGAATAAATATGAATAATAAAAATATTTATCTAAAAGTAAT
>SJYA01003421.1:36006-50341 GCA_006410615.1 Neotragus moschatus
GCAATTTCTCAAACCAAAGTATAAGAAATTTATCAGAATGTTCAAATCTACCCATATGAAGGACCAGAAGGCTAGCCTGCAACATTAAGACCTAATGTGATGAATGCACCCCTTAATCTAATAGGAAGGGACTTACTTATGCAATGGTAAACTCAGATATACATTCCACATCTTTCCTAGGGGCCACTGCTCATTTAACAAACAAAGCAATTATTAAAATAACTTAGACGAATGGTGAGCCTATTTGGACAGAGCAATGGCTCGTTATGAAAGAAAAATTACAGGCTACTAAAGGTCTAGTCAAGGCTATGATTTTTCCAGTAGTCATGTATGGATCTGAGATATGGACTGTGAAGAAAGCTGAGCACCGAAGAATTGATATTTTTGAACTGTGGTGTTGGAGAAGACTCTTGAGAGTCCCTTGGACTGCAAGGAGATCCAACCAGTCCATCCTAAAGGAGATCAGTCCTGGGTGTTCTTTGGAAGGAATGATGCTAAAGCTGAAACTCCAGTACTTCGGCCACCTCATGTGAAGAGTTGACTCATTGGAAAAGACTCTGATGCTGGGAGGGATTGGGGGCAAGAGGAGAAGGGGGCGACCGAGGATGAGATGGTTGGATGGCATCACCGACTTGATGGATGTGAGTTTGAGTGAACTCCAGGAGTTGGTGATGGACAGGGAGGCCTCGCATGCTGCAATTCATGAGGTCACAAAGAGTCAGACACGAGAGCGACTGAACTGAACTGAACTGAACTGAAAGAACTTATATACACACAATTAGAATTAAAACATATTGAGGAATCTTGCTCTCCTTGGTATGCTCCTATTTTTGTTATAAAAAAGAGATCTAACAAATGGCATGTCTTAACAGACCTTAGAAAACTTAATGCATCTATGAAATCTATGGGTGCATTACAACCAGGGATCCCATCACCTACCACTATTCCTCAAAATTGGCACATTATTATTACTGATTTACAAGATTGCTTTTTAAATATACCTTTACACCTTTTAGACCAGGAGAGATTAACTTTCTCTCTCCCTTATCCTAATCATATCGGGCCTCAGACTTCAATAGACTGTGTTACGTCAAGATATGCTTAACAGTTCGATTATTTGTCAAAATTTTTACCCAAGGCTTTACATCCAATGAGACAGCAATTCCCTCATGCATATATCATTAATACTATACTGTAACTAGAAAAATGAGAAACGATATTTTTGACTCTGAATGGCCATGATATTATTTAGACTCCAGAGAAAACTGATTAAAATAAAATATTTCTTGAAATTTCAAAACCAGTTTTTCTTAAATGTGCAGTTCAGTTCAGTGGCTCAGCTGTGTCTGACTCTTCCTGACCCCATGAATCGCAGCACGCCAGACATCCCTGTCCATCACCAACTCCCGGAGTTCACTCAAACTCACGTCCATCGAGTCAGTGATGCCATCCAGCCATCTCATCCTCTGTCATCCCCTTTTCCTTCTGCCCCCAATCCCTCCCAGCATCAGAGTCTTTTCCAATGAGTCNACGACAGCCCACCAGGCTCCCCCGTCCCTGGGATTCTCCAGGCAAGAACACTGGAGTGGGCTGCCATTTTATTAGCACATTATTATTACTGATTTACAAGATTGCTTTTTAAATATACCTTTACACACTTTAGACCGAGAGGGATTCACTTTCTCTCTCCCTTTTCCTAATCACATTGGGCCTCATAAAAAATTTCAATAGACTGTGTTACCTCGAAGTATGCTTAATAGTCTTACTATTTGTCAAAATTTTATAGCCAAGGCTTTACATCCAATGTGACAGCAATTCCCTCATGCATATATCATTAATAATACACTGTAACTACAAAAAGGAGAAATGATATTTTTGACACTGAATAGCCATGGTATTCTTTAGACTCCAGAGAAAACTAATTAAAATAAAATCTTTTATGAAATTGCAAAACCGGTTCTTCTTACATGTGCAGTTAGGAAAAGGTTAACTTGTTAAAATACTTTTTTGGAGCTCCAATTCTGCCTGGGAAACAAAAACAGGCCTAAGGAAAAACCTAAAGTTAACTGTTATCATGTCCTTGGGATACATAGCCCACTCCATCTGGGAGTTCCAGCCATAAGCAAATTGGTGGGACTCAGAAAAAAAAAAAAATCAAAAAGATATTTTAAATTTCAAGTGGAAAATGATGTCTGTCTGTCTATCTAAAATTATCTATGTCTCAATGTATGTCTTTGTTTTTGGACAATATGAAGTTAATGAGCTCTATTTAAATTCAAGTTCAAGTGAACTGAAAAATATTCAATATTAAATATAATGTTTATTTAAATATAATTGTTAATCTAATTAAGACATGTCTTAAATTATCAACATTATATAATACTTTTATTGTGCCTAGATTTAAGGGAAACTAAGNAATGAGCTCTATTTAAATTCAAGTTCAAGTGAACTGAAAAATATTCAATATTAAATATAATGTTTATTTAAATATAATTGTTAATCTAATTAAGACATGTCTTAAATTATCAACATTATATAATACTTTTATTGTGCCTAGATTTAAGGGAAACTAAGTTTGTCAACAAAAAAGTAACTATATATATAAATATATAAATGAGATGAAAACTTCTAGATAACTCTATTAAAAATAATTATATTTAAAAAATGTCTATCTAAAATAATCTCTTCGGATTGGGGTAACTTAAATTTCTAGAATTGTACTAAACTAAATGATAAAAGTTTATTAAATAGCTAGGTCATTTCCAAATAAAATAAGATTTTAAAACACTAATTACTGAACACTAACTTCCTCTTACAAAAAGTTTTTCTTACAGAAAAACTAAAGAGATTTTAGACTATTAATAAATATATATTTATATAAAATATATTAATATAATATAATAAATATATCCACCAATCTATAAAATGCTAATATACAAGAGACTTCATAGTTGCTAAAGAAAAGTANCTAAACTAAATGATAAAAGTTTATTAAATAGCTAGGTCATTTCCAAATAAAATAAGATTTTAAAACACTAATTACTGAACACTAACTTCCTCTTACAAAAAGTTTTTCTTACAGAAAAACTAAAGAGATTTTAGACTATTAATAAATATATATTTATATAAAATATATTAATATAATATAATAAATATATCCACCAATCTATAAAATGCTAATATACAAAAAACTTCATAGTTGCTAAAGAAAAGTAAGATGTATGCTTTTAATAAAAAGATATAAGAAATGGCAAATAAAATGATGAATACAAAAATGTAAAAATGTTTTATGACAAATGAAAGAGAATTTTATGGCAAATGGATTTAACTCATTGCCCTGAACTTTCTTCCTCTTCCTTCTTGCATGTCTCGATCTATACAAATTCTTCTTTCATATATGGGCCACACATCTCCGAGGTGAAACTACATATGTTATAACCCTCCTGTTAACTTTCTTTGCAATAATGAGAACACCTAATTCTATAAAAACAGACAATGGCCCTGCCTATAGTTCTAAGCAGTTCAAACAATTTTTACATTCATTATCTATTAAACAGATTATAGACATTTCTTATAATCCACAAACACAAGATGTAGTTAAACACATTATACACTGAAACTACAAATAAAAAATTCAATAAGGGAGAATACACAGGAACACTTTTATCTTCCTTATCCAGAGCAGACTTTACTAAATTCCAATGCAATATATTTTTTAAGCCTATAACTATTGTTAAAGTAGCTTTATTGGTTTTATATTTTTTAAACTTACTGCAAGGAAATATTTTGACAAAAGCAGAAAAACATCAAGACATTGAAAGATACCTCCCTTCCTCTCCACATTTGGTATCAAGACAGGTTAACTAATAAATGGAAATCTAGGAAAATAATTTTACAGGGAAAGGAGTATGCTTCTATTTCTCCAGATGGATCCAATGAACTCACAAGGCTTCCTCTTTGGAAGATTCAACCTAAGGGGGCCCCCAACATTCAAACTAGAGACAAAACAACAAAAACTCCAAGAGGAAGAAATTCCAATACAAGCCATGGCAGCTTTAAAATTTTCCAAAAAACACCACACTCAATGTCATCGACCTTATGATCTCCCTACTTTGAGACAGATAAAAACCCTTACTAATCAAACTGAAAATCTGATTTCTCAACAGGGAATGCCTCAGAATCCTGAAAATATTTTTTGTCGCTATGCTTGCTTTGCTTGCTTTTGCTTCCCCCAATCAGGCTGACTTGATTGATCACACTTATTGGGCTTATATACTTAACACCCCTCCCCTTTAATTGTAGGTTATAGAATGGACAGATATAGGACTAATCAAATCCACTAATGACTCAACACATATGCCGCCTCCTTGGAGCTTGTAGGAGTCTTCTCATCCTGAGGAAGAAAGAAGACTAATTAACATTTCTCTAGGCTATGAAATCCTTCCTTTATGCATGGGCCTAATAAAATTATGTATTATTGTTAATCGACAAACATGGGCTTTCATCCTGCCTCCAAAAAGGAACTTCCACACATTGCTTGGACTGTTTACTGCCCTGTCCTTTTATAAAAAAATCATGTAAATGATACCAAAACTCTAGGAAAAGGATAAAAGTTAAAGTGTAAGGGATTTACTTATAAAGACTTTAAATATACTCCTATTTATTGAAATAAATGTCAAGCTGAATCAGGGAAATTAATGTTTATGGCCAATTACACCATTGTTGATTGGGGACCCCATGGTATGTGGGTATCTAACTGCTCAGATGATATTAACAGCACTATGTGTGACTATGCTACCCAAGTAGCATAGAAGGTTACTAACACTACAATGGAGCATTACCATGAAAAAGGACTTCTTGGGTGGCTTGATGATGGAATGCCCCACCCCCTCACATTCTCGAATAGTCCTTGATAAACAGATTGGGCCTGAACAATGGGACATCTGGAAACTTGCTGCAAACACCGAAGAACTTGGGACTTGGACTGAACATTTTACAGGGACCAATCGTAGTATTTATTTCATTATAATCAATCATATTTCATATATGCTTGTGTTCCCCTTCCTTTTGTTGTTTGTAGGGAGTTTACAATTCAATAAGACTTTACATTCTATAACGTGTATAAATTGCAAATCATATACTTGTCTTAACTCTTCTGTTTCCTTAAGAAATGAATCCTTTTTGATTCTTCTATCTCGATGTAGTCTGTGGTTACCAATAAATCTCCAGCAGGCTTGGGAAGAAGGTCCTATGGCTGGATTTGCTTCCTGGTTACTTACTAAACTGCTCCAGTGATCTAAATGATTCATTGGATGGCTGATTCTTGGCATTTTGGGATTAATAGCTATTTGCAGCACTGCTGCCATCACTGGCATTGCTTTACAAACCTCAATTCAAACACATAATTTTGTCCAAAATTGGACTAAAGATGCTTATACTATCTGGGCCACTCAGGCTCAGATAGATGAGGATATTCAAGATGAAATACAGGAGCTAAAAAGAGCCATCAAATGGGTTGGAGATCAATTAATAGATGTACAAAAACAAGTGATGCTAAAATGTGTTTGGAATTCTACTCAATTTTGTTTTACTCCTGTTCAATTCAATAATAGTGCCTACAACTGGGAACAAATCAAATTTCATTTACAAAACATACATGATAATGCCTCTCTGAATGTACAATTATCAGAAAAGGGAATCTTTGAAACCTTTTCCAAAAATCTGCCCTCTTCCACTAATTTGAAAACTTTAGCTGAGCAGCTAGCAAATCAATTATCTGGGCAAGACCGATGTGGACAGTTTCAAAACATTACTCACAGCATTCAGTCTGGAACTGTAATTTTGGTGATTGTCTTGACAATTATATTTGTTGTTTACCGTTGCCTTCATGCAAAAATTGTTAAAAACTAAACAAACTCAAATGGTCAGAACCCTTTTTACAAATATTATAAGTAAATAAGAGGGAATTGTCAGGGAATGTTTAACAGTAGGATTCCTACTTGCTGTTTCTCATAAATGCTCTGTTCCTTATCCGTTTCTGTTGCCAGAAACCAGTGGAACTACACGCCACTCCCAGGACTGAGGTCATAGGATGAGAAAGGCTTGAATCTCCTTGAGTAAACATTCTCCTTCTGACAAAACTGCTTAGTCTCGATCTTCTTTCTTGAAATATGGATTGTCTCCTGACCTTGTGACCATTATTAAACCCTTGTTCCCTTGGTAATGGTTGCTGAATATTTGGTTTTCTGATCTTTATCATTGTCAAAATAAATTTCTTGTACATCACCCTATATATACCCACAGAAAGATCATCAAAGCACCCTTGCTCCATCAGACCTTGGGTCCCTGTGTCTGTCTGTCTTTCTTTCTTTCTTTCTTTCTCTCTCTCTCTCTCCCTCCCTCTGGCTCTCTCTTTCACTTTCTTATCGTCAACTCTGGACCACCAGGTTCTGGTCTATTAAAGGACCACAACCCAAGAGGAAGACATAACAATTGTAAATATCTATGCACCCAACATAGGAGCACCTCAATACATAAGACAAACAGACATAAAAGGAGAAATTGACAGAAACACAATAATAGCAGGAGGCTTTAAAACCCCACTCACACTAATGGACAGATCATCAAAATAGAAAATTGAAAAGGAAACACAAGTCTTAAATGATACATTAGGTGAGATGGATCTCACTGATATCTTCAGGACATTACATGCAAATGCAGAAGAATAAACCTTCTTCTCAAGTTCACATGGAACATTCTCCAGGATAGACCATAACTTGGGTCACAAATCAAACCTCAATAAATTTAAGAAAATTGAAATCATATCAAGCATCTTGTCTGACCACAATGCTATAAGACTAGATATCAAAAACAAGAAGTAAAACTTAAAAAATGGAGATTAAACAACACGTTTATAAATAACCAACAGATTACTGAAGAAATCAAAAGGGAAATTTAAAAAATTCTGAAACAAATTACAGTGAAAACATGACAACTCAAAACATATGTGATGCAGTAAAAGCAGTCCCAAGAGGGAAGCTTATAGCAATATCATCCTACCTCAAGAAACAAGAAAAACATCGAATAGAAATTCAAACTTTACACCTAAAACAACTGGAAAAAGAAGAAGAAAAAAAATAGTAGAAGGAAAGAAATCATAGATTCAAGCAGAAATGAATTAAAAATAAATGAAAGAAATAATAGTGAAGATTAATGAAACTAAAAGCAGGTTCTTTGGAAGATAAACAAAATTGACAAACTTTTAGCCAGATTCATCAAGGACTAAATAGAGAAAAAACAAATCAACAAAATTAGAAATGAAAAAGAGGTTACAACAGACAATGCAGAAATACAAAGGATTATAAGAGATTATTATAAACAAGTATATGGCATTAAAATGTATAACCAGGGAGAAATGGACAGATTCTTAGAAAAGTTCAATCTTCCAAGACTGGACAGGAGGAAATATAAATTATGAACAACCCAAGTACAGGCAGTGAAATTGAAGTTGTGATCAAAAATATCCCCAAACACAAAATCCCAGGGACAGATGGCTTCGAAAGAGAATTCTATGAAACATTTAGAGGAAAGCTAATGCCTATCCTTCTAAAACTCTTCCAAAAAATTGCAGAGAAGGCAATGAAGAAATGAAGTCAAAGTTGTTCAGTTATTTCCAGCTCTTTGTGACCCCATGGACTGTCCATGGAATTCTCCAGGCCAGAATACTAGATGGATAGCTTTTCCCTTCTCCAGGGAATCTTCCAAACCCAGGGATTGAACCCAGGTCTCCTGCATTGCAGGTGGATTCTTTACCAGCTGAGCCACAAGGGAAAACTTCCAAATTCATTCTACAAAGTCACCATCACCCTGATAACAAAACCACACAAAGACAACACACACACAAGAGAAAACTACAGGTGAGTATCACTGACGAATATAGATCCAAAAATACTCAACAAAATTTTAACAAACAGAATGCAGCAACACATCAAAAGCTTACACACTATGATCAAGTTGGATTTATTCCAGGAATGCAAGGATTATTCAATATACACAAAGCAATCAACGTGATACACCATATTAACAAATTGCAAGATAAAAAAACCATATGATAATCTCAATATATGCAGAAAAAGCCTTTTGACAAAATTTAGCACCCATTTATGATTAAAACTATTCAAAAAATGGGCATGGAAGGAATCTACCTCAACATACTTAAGGCCATAAGTGATAAGCCTATAGCAAACATTATTCTTCATGGTGAAAAACTGAAAGCATTGCTCCTAAGATCGGGGGGGGTGCAGAAAGGGTGTCCACATTCACCACTATTATTCAATACAGGTATGGAAGTCTCAGCTACATGAATCAGAGAAGAAAAAGAAATAAAAATAATCCAGATAAGAAAAGAAGAAGTAAACTCTCACTGTTTGCAGGTGATATGATACTATATATCAATTTAGTTAAGTTCAGCAGCTCAGTCATGTCCGATTCTTTGTGACCCCTGGACTCCAGCACACCAGGCTTCCCTGTCCATCACCAGCTGCCAAAGTTTACTCAAAAAACTCATGTCCATTGAGTCTGTGATGCCATCCAATAATCTTATCCTTTGTTGTTCCCTTCTCTTCCTGCCTTCAATCTTTCCCAGCATCAGAGTCTTTTCCAATGAGTCAGCTCTTTGCATCAAGTGACCAAAGTATCAGTTTCAGCTTCAACATCAGTCCCTTCAATGAACACCCAGGACTGATCTCCTTTAAGATGGGACTGGTTGGATCTCCTTTCAGTCCAAGAGACTCTCAAGAGTTTTCTCCAACACCACAGTTCAAAAGCATCAATTCTTTGGTGCTCAGCTTTCTTTATAGTCCAACCCTCACATCCGTACATGACTACTGGGAAAACCATAGCCTTGAATAGACAGACCTTTGTTGGCAAAGTAACATGCTGTCTGATACTGTACATAGAAAACTCTAAAGATAGTATCAGAAAATTACTAGAGCTAATCAGTGAATTTAGCAATGTTGCAGGGTACAAAACAATACACAAAAATTTTTTGCGTTTCTATTCACTATCAATGAAAAATTAGAAGGAGAAATTTAAAAATCAACCCCCTCACCATTGCAACAAAAATAATAAAATATCCAAAATATCTAGGAATCAGCTTATCTAAGGAGACAGAAAAAAAAAAAAACACTGTACACAGAAAATTCTAAGACATTAATGAAAGAAATAAAAAATGACATAAACAGATGGAGAGATATTCCATGTTCCTGGGTAGGAGGAATCAATATTGTGAAAATGACTATACTATTAAATGCAATATACAGATTCAATGTGATCCCTATCAAATTACCATTAGCATTTTTCACAGAACTAGGACAAAAATGTTCACAATTCATATGGCAACACAAAAGAACCCGAATAGCCAAATAGTCTTGAGAAAGAAAAATGGAGCTGCAGATATCAGATTTCAGATTAGACTATAAAGTTATAGTCATTAAGACTGTATGGTACTGGCACAATAACAGAAATATAGGCCAAGGGAACAAGACAGGAAGCCCAGAAATGAACCCATGCACCTATGGGCGCCTTATTTTTGACAAAAGAGGCAAGAATAAACAATGAGGCAGGCAAAGACAAAAACTTCAGTATATGGTGCTGGGAAAACTGGACAGCTACATGTAAAAAAATGAAATTAGAACACTTCCTAACACCATACACAAAGATAAACTGAAAATTGATTAAAGACCTAAATGTAAGACCAGAAACTATAAAACTCTTGGAGGAAAACATAGGCAGAACACTCGATGATTTATATCAAAGCAAGATCCTCTATGACCCACCTCTTAGAATAATGGAAGGAAAAACAAAAGTAAACAAGTAGGACCTGATTAAAAGATTTTGCACAGCAAAGGAAACTGTAAGCAAGGTGAAAAGACAACCCTCAGAATGGGAGAAAATAATAGCAAATGAAACAACTGGCAAAGGAATCATTTCCAAAATATACAAGCAGCTCATACAATTCAATGCCAGAAAAACAAACAACTCAATCAAAAAGTGGTAAAAAGCCCTAAGCAGATATTCCTCCAAAGAAGACATACAGATGGCTAACAAACACACTAAAGATGCTCAACATGGCTCATTACTAGAGAAATGCAAATAAAAACCACAATGAGATATCACCTCACATCGGTCACAATGAGCATCATCAAAAATTTACAAATAAATGCTGGAGAGGGTGTGGACAAAAGCAAACCTTCTTGCAGTGTTGGTGGGAAGGTAAATTGATATAGCCACAATGGGAAATAGTATGGAGATTCCTTTTAAAAAAACTAAGAATAAAACCACCATATGACCCAGCAATCCCACTTCTAGGCATATACCCTGAGGAAACCAAAAAGGCACATATATACTATTCTTCACTGCAGCACTATTTTCAATAGCTAGAACATGGAAGTAACCTAGGTGTCCACTGGCAGATAAAGTTGTGGTACATATACACAATGGAATATTACTCAGCCATAAAATTTGAGTCAGTTTTGATGAGGTGGATGAACCTAGAACGTATTGTACAGAGGGAAGTGAGTCAGAAAGAGAAAGAGAAATATTGTATTCTAATGCACATACACCAAGTCTAGAAAAATGGTACTGAAGAGTTTATTTACAGAACAGCAATGGAGAAACAGACATAGAGAATAGGCTTATGGACATAGGGAGAGGGGAGGAGAGGGTGAGATGTATGGAAAGAGTAACGCGGAAACTGACATTACCATATGTAAAATAGCCAATGGAAATTTGCCACATGGCTCAGGAAACACATACAGGGGCTCTGTATCAACCTAGATGATTAGGATGGGGAGGGAAATGGGAGGAAGATCAAAAGGGAGGGGTTATATGTATACCTATGACTGATTCATGTTGACGTTTGACACAAAACCACAAAATTGTGTAAAGGCAATTATCCTTCAGTAAAAAAAAAAAAATTAAAAAAATAGAAAACTAAGATCATGACATCCAATCCCATCACTTGATGGCAAATAGATGGGGAAAAATTGGAAACAGTGACAGAGTTTATTTTGGGGGGCTCCAAAATCACTGCAGATGGTGACTGCTGCCATGAAATTAAAAGACACTTGTTGATGTATGGCAAAAGCAATACAATATTGTAAAGTAATTAACCTCCAATTAAAATAAATAAATTTATATTTAAAAATAAAAAAAAGACACTTGTTCCATGGAAGAAAAGCTATGGCACACCTAGACAGCATATTGAAAAGCAAATTACTTTGCTGGTAAAGGTTTGTATAGTTGCAGTTATGGTTTTCCCAGTAGTTATGTTATGGATGTGAGAGTTGAAACAAAGAAAATTGAGCACTGAAGAACTAGTGCATTTGAATTGTGATGCTGGAGAAGGCTCTTGAGAGTCCCTTGGATTGCAAGAAGTTCAAACCAGTCAATGCTAAAGAAATCAATCCTGAATATTCATTGGATGGACTGATGCTGATGCTGAAGCTCCAATACTTTGGTCACATATGAAGAGCTGACTCATTAGAAAAGACCCTGATGCTGGGAAAGATTGAGGGCATGAGGAGAAGGGGACGACAGAGGACGAGATGGTTCAATGGCATCACGGACTTGACGGGTATGAGTTTGAGCAAGGTCTGGGAGTTGATGATGGACAGGGAAGCCTGGTATGATCCAGTCCATGGGGTTGCAAATAGTCAGACACAACCGAGCGACTGAACTGACTTACTGAAAGTAGATACCTTAAGGTTTGGGATAAATGTCATTTGAATTTGTTTGGTTTATATAAATGTTTAATAAAATGTGTTAACATACACTTAGCAGATTCAGCTTTCACAAAGAAGGGCTGTTCCTAATTATATGAAACAAGAAGTGTTAAATTGCATTTTCCTTCCATTAACTGGAAGGGACTTCTTAAAAAAAATAAATCCAAAAACAAGCAGAAAGAAATTTCAAGTAAGTTTTTAGTCTCAATTTTTCCACATTAAAGCCATTTTGCATATATTCTACTTTTATTCAAGTAGTACTTTGAAATATGCTTCTATACTTGCTTAATACATATAGTTTGTAAAGTGTGTTGTCATGGGGAATCACAAAGGTTATTGATATATTTCAACAGTGTTGATTGGTGAGAAAAGCATATCATACTCTGTTATTATCATCTTTGATTTTGGTATGAACAATAAAAGCATTTATATAAAGTCAAAAAACATAGCAGAGAAGTCATTACATAGCAGCTAAGAAAATTCACTTCATCCTTGAGTTTTAAAACAAGATTTTATATAAAATTTTTACATAACTAAAGAAAAATAATACATTATCTCTATAAATTTCATATTATAGATATCACTATATTTGCATTATTTTATTATAAGAGCTTATATTTTTATGTTCTATTCATTCTTCACATTCCAACATAAAGTGGCTTACAAATTATTTCTTTCAAGTGTTTTTTACTAATATTTTTTTCTCAAGATTTAAAAAAAATTTCTATCATTAATTCATTGGATAATTTAATACCTTCAGAAAATATATTACTTTTATCTTTCTTACAAAAATAATAGATCTGAAGAAACCAGAACTTGTCTATATTTACTATAATAAGCCCTGAGAAGATTCATTTATTCAGAGTTATTTTACTACTATGTGCTCAGTCATGTCTAACTCTTTGTAACCCCTTGGACTATACCCTGCCAGGCTTCTATGTACATGGAATTTTCCAGGCAAGAATATTGGAGTGGCTTGGTAGTTCCTACTCTAATTCTGAGTTTTTGTTTCATAGTTAATAATTGAAACTCTGGGTTTGTAAAGAAGTCAAGAAATTTGTGGTCAAAATTTACAATCTGTTTTCTAGTCAATGGGTTTAAAAATTAACAGATTATATATAAAATATAACATTCAGTACTTAGATGGCACTGACTTGTTTAATTTCTTTCAAATTTTAGTGTGCTCAAAAATAGCCAGAGGATTCTTGTAAAACAGTCTCTGATTTAGCAGACATGATTTGAAGCCTGAAATACTTCCCTACTAAAATATTACCAGGTGATACTCATGATGAGTTCCACAGAACAGTTTGTGTGACAAGGATTTACATCATGTGTTGTTTTGTGGAAATGCATAAGGCCAAGTACCATCAGATAAATGGCCTTTGAAATTTCAGGTTTCTGAGATTTTTCTCTCCATGGGCCTTTAAAACCCTTATAGGTGTCTGGAACATTATGTTCAGACTTTGTTCCTTTATTCCAAAATCTTTTCCTTGATCTCAACGGGATGCTATTTCTGACTCTCCAAATCTGTGAGGTACTCCACAAGAAAGTGCCCTTAACACCCTGTTCTTGATCCTTTGGTATTCCTCGTCACATTTCCTTGTGATCAACATCAGGCCTTCCAATGAATATTCAGGGCTGATTTCCTTTAAGATGGACTGGTTGGATCTCCTTGCAGTCCAAGGTACTTTCAAGAATCTTCTCCACCACAGTTCAAAAGCATCGACTCTTCAGCATTCAGCTTTCTTTAGAGTTCAGCTCTCACATCCATACATGACTACTGGAAAAATCAAAACCTAGATTAAATGGACCTGTGTTGGCAAAGTAATGTCTCTGCTTTTTAATATACTGTCTAGGTTGGTCATAATTTTTCTTCCAAGGAAGAAGCATCTTTTTATTTCATGGCTGCAGTCACCATTCACAGTGATTTGGAACCATCAAAACATTAAATCTGACAGTTTCCACTGTTTTTTCATCTATTTGCCATGAAGTGATGGGACCAGATGCCATCATCTTAGTTTTCTGTATGTTGAGCTTTAAGCCAACTTTTTCACTCTCCTCTTTCACTTTCATCAAGAGGCTCTTTAGTTATTCTTCATTTTCTGCCCTAAGGGTGGTGTCATCTATATATCTGAGGTTATTGATATTTCTCGGAGCAATCCTGATTTCAGCTTGTGCTCCATCCAGCATAGGGTTTCTTATGATGTACTCTGCATAGAAGTTAAATAAGCAGGGTGACAATATACAGCCTTGACGTACTCTTTTTCCTATTTGGAACCAGTCTGTTGTTCATTGTCCAGTTCTAACTGTTACTTCCTGACCTGCATATAGATTTCTCAAGAGGCAGGTCAGATGGTCTGGTATTCCCATCTCTCACAGAATTTTCCAGTTTATTGTGATCCACACAGTGAAAGGCTTTGGCATAGTCAATAAAGCAGAAATAGATGTTTTTCTGGAACTCTCTTGCTTCTTCCATGATCCAGCGGATGTTGGCAATTTGATCTCTGGTTCCTCTGCCTTTTCTAAAACCAGCTTGAACATCTGGAAGTTCA
>SJYA01003422.1:0-15391 GCA_006410615.1 Neotragus moschatus
CTCCCCCGGGCCCATCCCCCCCGGGCGCCCCGCCTCGGCAAGGACGAGCACTGCCCGGGGGCCCCGCCCGCAGTGAGCCCCCTCTCTGCACAGCGGCTGGTGGGCATGAACATGCCCCTCAACAGCGACGGCACGGTCACCTTCAACGCCACGCTCTTCGCCCTGGTGCGCACGGCTCTGAAGATCAAGACGGAAGGTGTGGGCAGCCTCTCCCCAGGGGCCGGGCTTTCCCGCAGGTCCTGCCAGGCCCTCTGAGCTGAAGGTCTGGCTCAGGAGTCTCGGGGAGAAGCAGAGGAGTACCCAGGCCGAGGCCACGTTAGGGCTCAGTGGGCACCCCCAGATTCTGTAGGGCAGAGTCACCCAGCCTCTGTCCTCACACAGCCAGCTCTGACGGAGGTGGGGCGGGAGGTGGCAGTGTTAGTGCGAGAGGTGTGGGCCCAGGGGCCTTCAGACAGGAACTTCGGGGCAGGGATTCCTGCCCAGAAGACAGATGGGGTGGGGGGTGGTGAGGGGGCCTCGCTTACATGGGGACCCATCTGGGTCGGAGCCACCCCAAAGGGGACCATGGCAGGCAGCAGTTCTTCATAGGACAAGGAGAGGGGGGCTGGGGGTCAGGGAGGGGCTGAGGCAGAACGCTGGAGGGCTGCCTGGAGGAGGCGGAACAGACCAAGTGTGCGGATTGATGACTGTCCTGGGATGGCAAAGAGGACAGGAGGGACAGCCTCTGCAGGCAGCCACTTGGTGCTGGAAGCCAAGGCCTGGGGCAAACATGACCTGAGGCTGGGCTGCCCCAGGGGCACAGCAATCGTCCCCCCCCAGCAAAGTCTGTGCCCAGGGCAACAGCTGCCACAGGGAAAAGCCAGCCACCGTCTGCTGAGCGAGAGGTGGCCCTGTCAAGTGCTGCTGACCCGGCCTGCCCATTGCCCCAGGCAACTTTGAGCAGGCCAACGAGGAGCTGCGAGCCATCATCAAGAAGGTCTGGAAGAGGACCAGCATGAAGCTCCTGGACCAGGTCATCCCCCCCATAGGAGGTGGGCACGCCCTGGGGCCCAGTGGCAGCCCTGCCTCCATGGGAGCCCAGGGCCGTCCGAGCATGGCCTGGCCCTCTCCAGCCTTGGGCAGACCCCATGGGGTCAGGCCAGCAAGAGGAGGGGAGCTGAAGGCCAGTCCTGGCTGGGCCCCACGCGGACCCCAGCCTCAGACGCCCGCTGGCCGTGGTCGGCCCCTCCGCAGATGATGAGGTGACGGTGGGGAAGTTCTACGCCACGTTCCTCATCCAGGAGCACTTCCGGAAGTTCATGAGGCGCCAGGAGGAGTACTATGGGTACCGGCCCAAGAAGAACACCGTGCAGATCCAGGTGAGCCTGCCCCGAGTTCTGGGGGCTCCGCTGCTGGGCTGGTCTCCGGACTCTAGCTCCCTCTCTGGGTTGGGGTTGGGGTTGGGGTTGGGGTTGGGGTTGGGATAAGGGGGCCAGCAGGGAAGGTAGTCAGGGCGGGAGGAGCCAGGACGCATCAAGGGTGCAACGACGGCCCTAGATGGGAGATGCTTCAGAGCTCAAGGGAAGAACCTGGAGCCTTTCCGTCTCTGGGATGATACGACCCAGAGCCATGAGTCCTACCCCCTGAACACAAGGGAGAGATTGGGCTAGGTGGCAGCAGTGGTCTCCAAAGAGGGCAGGTCTCCTGGGGGAAGGAAGGAGCTTGAAATGACCCATTGGGTATCCAAACATATGAAGAATTTTGTGTTATCTTGCCCGTTTTTCTTCTTATAATTTTTGTTTTATTTATTTTTTGGTTGCACTGGGTCTTCACTGCTTTGCGGCTCTCCTCTAGCTGTGGCGAGTGGGGACTACTACACTTAGCTGCCTGGGCTTCTCACTGTGGTGACCTCTCTTGGTAGAGCGCGGCTCTGGGCCCTCAGGCTTAGGAGTTCCAGTGCGTGGGTTCAGTAGTTGTGGCTCCGTGGCTCCAAGGCTCCCGAGCACAGATTCAGTGGTGGTGGCGCACGGGCTTAGTTGCTCCACGGCATGTGAGATCCTCTCAGACCAGGGGTCAAACCCGTGCCTCCAGCACACAGGCCACTAGGGAAGCCCTTGTCTGTTTTTAATTTCCATGTTTTAAGCACATAATGGATAAATTTAAAAAACATTCACATAATTGGGGTGTGTTCAAAGTTTTATTTCAATTTTTACTGTGAAACAGTCTCAGGGTTTTAAAAATAGCATGTGCAATATAAAAGTCTTTTTTTTTTTTCTGAACCATTTGAGAGTCATGCCCAGTGTTCATCCCTGAGCAGGTCAGTGTGTATTTCCTGAAAACAAGGGCATGTGCCTCCATAAGCCTGCATAACCGTGATGCAGCCGAGAAAATCAGGAAATGGATGCGTTTAGTCCCATGGACGCCTTAGACCCCATGCGTGCTTCACCAGTGGTCCCAATAACGCCCTTCACGGCAAAAGGATTGGACCCAGAGTCACGTGTTGTGTTTAGCTGTGCGATCCCTGTAGTCTTTAGCTCCTCAAGTCTTCCCTTGATGCGACCTTGACACTTTGAAGATTCCAGCCAGCACCGCCCTCAGTCTGGGTTTGTGGGACGCTCCCTCACGAAAGACGGAGGGCTTGCCTTTTGGACAGGAATGTCCCAGCGGTGACGCTGCGTTCTCTTTGCAAACGGTCAGGTGACACCAACCTTGATTCGTCCCATTGCTGTTGCTATGAACTCCGATCAGCTCACAATGTGGCATTAATGGGACATGCAGTCGAAAGAGGTCATGTGTGTGAAGACCGTGTGGAGTGAGAGGATTTTCCAGCCTGGAGGCCTGGGCGGGGATGAAGGCCCTGTGAGGGAGAAAGAGGACGGTTTAAGGGCCGTCAGGGCTTGGATGATCCCAGAGGCTGGAGGAGCAGCCCCAGGGCAAGAATGGACAGGCCTGGGCCTTCAGGGGAGCCCTGGCTGCCGGGATTAGGAGAGAGTGAGGGAACCCTCCCCTCCTAGCGTGGAGGGCCCTGAGTCCCTTCTCCGTCCCCAGGCCGGACTGAGGACCATCGAGGAAGAGGCAGCCCCCGAGATCCGCCGCACCATCTCGGGAGACCTGACGGCCGAGGAGGAGCTGGAGAGAGCCATGGTGGAGGCCGCGATGGAGGAAGGGATCTTCCGGGTGAGCGAGGCCGCGGCCGCCCGGTGTGTGCTCCAGGAAGGAGGCTGGGAGCCCCGCCACGTGCGCGGGGCTGGGGATGCCTGCTGCCCCGCTGCCTGTGGCTCCCAGGACGCCCCCCACCAGTGACCCTCCTGCCTGAGGTGCCCCGTCCCTCCCTCTATCCTCTCCCCCTCCTCCCCTGCCCGAGCCCGAGGCAGCTCCACCCATCAGACGCCCACCCGCTTCGCTGGAGGGTCTCTCAGGACCACCTCACTGAAGCTTCTCGGGTTATTCATAGGAATGGGGTCCCAGAGAGACCCTCCGAGATGCGCAGAGCCACGCTCCATGTGACTTGCGGAGGTGGGACTAGAGCCCTTCCTCCAGATGCCCGGCTCCAGGCTTCCCACTCCCCACATTCCTATCCGAATTTCTGGTACCCTACAGTTCTTAGGGGTGTCTTGTCCACCCCTCAAACTGAGGACCCCCTGAGGATGCTAGTCCCTTCTCTAACCTCAGGCTGGACTGCTCCCCTCTGGCCTTGTTCCCGGCGTCGGCCGGCGTCCGGGGTGGTGGGCCCTCCACTCTCGGCCTCTGCTCTCAGTCCCTCCCCTCTCCTCCTCACTCCAGAGGACCGGCGGCCTGTTTGGCCAAGTGGACAGCTTCCTGGAAAGGACCAACTCGTTGGCCCCGCACATGGCCAACCAGAGACCCCTCCAGTTTACTGAAATTGAGATGGAGGAGATGGAATCACCCGTCTTCCTGGAGGACTTCCCTCAGCGTCCGAGCACCCACCCCCTTGCTCGCGCCAACACCAACAATGCCAACGCCAATGCTGCCAGTGGCAACGGCAGCCGTGGCCACAGCCAGGCATTTCCCAGGTGTGGCAGCAGCCCGCAGCCCGGGGTGCTGGGGCTGGGCTGGGGCAGGGC
Organism: Neotragus moschatus; assembly: GCA_006410615.1. Classification (NCBI taxonomy): domain Eukaryota; kingdom Metazoa; phylum Chordata; class Mammalia; order Artiodactyla; family Bovidae; genus Neotragus; species Neotragus moschatus. The sequence continues at coordinate 4,065 of SJYA01003422.1, forward strand.
AGACGTGGCTGGGGGCTCCGGGCCTTTGGGGAGCGCTCTCTGGGGTTCAGCCTTTGCCGTGCTGCGAGACTGGCCTGGACGGCAGATTCTGGTGTGGCCAGCAGGGGGCAGCCTCGGGTCGGCCTCAGTCAGCACCCCGTGGCTTTTCCATTGTCTTTGCTGGTCCGGAGTAGGACCAGTTAGGTTAGGAGAGGCGCACCTGAACAACTAAGGTTCGGTCATTGGATCTGGGCTCCAGGGGTTCCCCTCTCACCAGCCCCGGGCTGCTGCTAAGTCACTTCAGTTGTGTCCGACTCTGTGGAGCCCCGTAGATAGCAGACCACCAGGCTCCCTATCCCTGGGATTTTCCAGGCAAGAACACTGGAGTGGGGTGCCATTTCCTTCTCCAGTGCATGAAAGTGAAAAGTGAAAGTGAAGTCGCTCAGTCGTGTCCGACTCTTTGCAACCCCATGGACTGCAGCCCACCAGGCTCCTCCGTCCATGGGATTTTTCCAGGCAAAAGTACTGGAGTGGGGTGCCATGGCCTTCTCCGAGCTGCGTACTGGATATAACCTGTGATCGACCACCAGGGATTGAGGGATGAGCAGAGAGGGCCTCGGCCATCGTAGTGTGGGCTGGGCTCCATGCAGACCTTCTGTTCTAGACCCGAGGCCCGGGGCTGGGTGTCCTTGGCCTGGAGAGTCTGGGTTCCTCACCCTCGGGAATGGGTATGACAAGGCAGAGGTCAGGGGAGTGGCTACTTCCCAGGCCAAGCTGCTCGCACCCCATTCCAGCCAGAGAGCCCCTGAATTAAGTCCACACACCCAGGAGGGTGCCTGCACTGCGGGGTCAGCATGATGCTGGGTGCTGTGGACGTGCAGATCCGAGCCTGTGCCCAGACCGTTGCAGTCTTGTCGGGGGTATGTGCCAATGACCTCAGAGAGTAGGCCCTGAGAAGACAGAGGGCCTAGGACCCAACTAGCTAGGGACACGGAGGGAGCTTCCAGAAACGAGGATTCGGGGGTCAAGGCCGCTCCACAGCAACGGGTCCAGGCCCGAGGGGAAGGCTGTGGGGTCCAGGAAGGCCGGGATGGGGTGGCCAGCGGCCCGCAGCTCACCGGCCACACTCCCGTTTCAGTGTCCGCTACGAAGGGGAGCTCGCAGGGAAGACAGAGATGCCTGCCGCCAGAAGAGGACCCTTCGGCCGGCCCTGGGGGGCGCTGGGTCAGTCTCTCCTATGCCCCTGAGGGGCTGGCCTTCTCCCAGAGAGGCCTGGGGAGCCTGCTGTCCAGCTGGGGAACCCAGCCAGGAGGTGGGAGCCCGTGGTGACGGGGACCAGCTCGTCACCCAGGCAGAGGAAGGGGCCACACAGGGGCCAGAGTGAAGGTGGGGGGAGGGGGTCTGCATTGTGAAAGGGCCCTCCCCTGGCACGCCCTTCCCCGGCCAAAGGACAGCCCCTGGACACACCGGCAGCTCAGCTCTGCCCGTCAGCAGCGGACCTGGTGGCTGCCCAGTGGGTCCTAGACAGGCGCGCGGGACAGGAGGGAGCTGAGGAAGCTGCAGTTCAGAGATGAGGGTGCTCGGCGTGTTTTCTGACCCTGACACACACACACACTCATGCACACCCACACACACACACATCTCGCATGTTCACCCACGCACACTCACACAAAGATCAGCTTAGCCAAAGCTGGTCAGGGTCTGGCCTTGATCCCCTCCCAAGCCCACAAGGACAGAGACCAGGGCAAATGGGGGTGGGGCGGAGGGGGCAGGGGGAGTCCTGCCCGGCCTGGGGTAGGTGGACCTTCAGGACCCTGAGGGCCTCAGAGTGGGGCTGGCTGGCCAAGGGGAGCTCTGTGGGCCCAAGGCCCCCAGGAGGACTGAGCCCTGGGCCCACTCTGCCTACAGGGCCCCACAGCAAGTCCCGAGTGGAGTGGCCGCAGGGACAGCTGCCCCGGAGAAGGATGCCCAGGGCCCAGGCCCCCGCAGCCTCCTGCCAGGTAACAAGCCAGAGAGGACAGGAAGCAGGCTCCAGGCAGAGAAGGGGCGGCAGTGACTCAGCAGAAGGGACGGGACCCCTGTCCTTCCCCGCCTGGGGTCCTGGCTGGTCCTTCCCCGTCCCCATGGGCTCTAGCCTCCCTGAGGGGTCTCTGCCTCGGTGCTTTCCAAACAGCACGCTGGAGCAGAGTCTCAGGTGCCGGAGGAGAGGAGCCCCACTCCAGGGTCCCTGCCCGGGGAGGTGCCGCCCAGCAGTAGGACAGAGGACGGGACCCCCGGGGGCCCAGCTCCAGCCACGACTCTGCTGATCCGAGAGGTGAGGGTGCTGTGTCCAGGGTGGCCCTGCCATGGCCTGCGGTGGAGAGGGTGGGGGGCGGGCCACCACCTCGGGACCACCCACCCGGCCTGCTCTCCCTGCAGGCTCTTGTTCGAGGGGGCCTGGACAGCTTGGCGGCGGATACTAACTTCGTCATGGCCACAGGCCAGGCGCTGGCGGAGGCCTGCCGGATGGAACCGCGGGAAGTGGAGGCGGCAGCCGCAGAGCTTCTGCAGGGCTGCGAGGCCCTGGAGGGCATGCCTGGTGCCCGGGGGTGCCTGGGCCTCGGGTCCTCCCTGGGCAGCCTCGACCAGCAGGAGGGCTCCCAGGAGACCCTGATTCCCCACAGGCCATGAGGGCCCCGGCGTCTGCGTGGGCCCAGGCTGGCGAGACCGAGGGTGGGGGAGCTGTTGCAGGAAGGTTAGCCAGGCTCGGCAGCCTTGATGGACAGAGGGATGGGCTGGGGCGGGCAGGGGGGGTCAGGAAACGCGTCCAAGTTCAGCGGGCAGAAGGCAAAGTCGCTCTCCTCACCAACGAGCCGCGGGAGTGGACAGAGCTTCTGTGTCGTTCAGAGGCCTGGTCAGTGTCGGCAGGACATTAAAGTCTCCAGGCCTGCGACGGGGCACTGCCTCTGCTTGTCTCCTTCTGGGGGCCCTTCTATACCTCCCCTTGCCCTGCTCCCGAGGAGGGGCCTCTGTATGGTCCTCCTGCAGGGGCGGAGGGGCCGCTGAGGACGTTGTGGAGTTTCCACACGTCCAGGCCCCTCACAGCTGCCCTTCCCCGCAGCTCGACCGGAATCCACTGCCTGCCCACCCCCCAGAGCCTCAGCGGGGCTGCTCACGGCCTAAGGGAGCAAGGCCCTGGCATCCACCTCCTTGCTCTCCCTGGTTTCCTCCCCTGTCACGTGCTTCCCCTCGTGGCTTCCCGGTGACCTCCCCCAGGCAGCCCATCTCTCAGTGGAGGGCGTCCCCAGGGTGCTGGGTCCTCTCTCCTTCCTGCAGGGTCAGCCCCCTCTCTGGACATCACCTTCCTCATTTAGTGCCCAGCANTCTCCCTGGTTTCCTCCCCTGTCACGTGCTTCCCCTCGTGGCTTCCCGGTGACCTCCCCCAGGCAGCCCATCTCTCAGTGGAGGGCGTCCCCAGGGTGCTGGGTCCTCTCTCCTTCCTGCAGGGTCAGCCCCCTCTCTGGACATCACCTTCCTCATTTAGTGCCCAGCATCCCCGTCCCCCGTGCTTGTCCCCACCCTCGAGTCCTGGCCCCACCCCCGTGGCCGGCCCCGCCCCCGTGGCCGGTCCCATCTCTCCTAAACCCCACTCCCTCTCCTGCTCCTCGGCTCTGAGGATGTCCAGCTTGAGCCGAAAGCCCATCATGTCCAGAGCCGACCTCCTCACCACTCCCTGCAGCCTGTGACCGGGGGCCCCACTCTGCTCAGACCTCGAGTCTGAGGCGGACTCTCCCCGGCCCTGTCCCATGGGCCCCTGCCCCTCTGTCTCTCGGCCAGTCCCCTCCCACAGTGGCTCCCCGGACACTCGGTCCTCGTTCCAGACCTCATCTACTGCCACAGCCTCCCACCGGCCTCTCAACTTCTTGCTGGGCCCCCAGCCTGACCCTGATCCTTCTAAATGGAGAAAGCTGCCATCTCAGCCCCTCGCTTAAACCCCTTGAAGCCTCCAAAGCCTCAGCATAGGGTGCACAACCCTGGCCCTGGACCCAGACGCGGCCTTTGGGCCTGTCTACCCACCCTCCAGCCCCCGCAGCCCAGACAGGGAAAGCCGCCCCGCTTTTTAGCAAACTCTGAGCCCCACAGACCCCTAGCCTGTAGTCAGCTTCTCTATTACTCCCTGAAGAAAGCACCTCCCAAATACTCCCCAAAGCTTGGGGGCCCCACGACACGTGTCCTCATCTCAGCAGGTCACCACCGTGACATTATTTCACACCAGCCTGAGGGCTTCTCTGGTGGCTCAGCTGGTAAAGAATCTGCCTGCAATACAGGAGACCTGGGTTCAGTCCCTGAGTTGGGAAGATCCTCTGGAGAAGTGAATGGCTACCCACTCCAGTATTCTGGCCTGAAGAATTCCACGGACAGAGGAGCCTGGCGGGTACAGCCATGGGGTCCCAAAGAGTCGGACATGACTGAAGCGACTAAAGCTTTCACTTTCAGCCCGAGGTCAGGTTGTACCAAGGCAGGAGCCGGTCCCCCAGGCTTATCCTGAACCCCCGAGCTGAGTACTCTTCTACACAGTGTCCAATCGCTGTCATAGAAACTCAGGGAAGTGCTGACCAGTGTGGCCTCTGCCCTGGCCAGTGCCCCACCACCTCTAACCTGGGGTCACCCGCCCAGGGCTGGAGCCCTGCGCCCTCTGTCCAGGACCCAGGGAGGGGGCAGGGGCACGGGCCTTCTGAGGCAAGGGCTGCCTCCCTGGCTCCACCGTCATGGAGAGGACTCTCACATCCCTGCTCCCCTGCCTCCTCCAGGGGTGGGGGGGGGAGAGGATAGTCCACCTGCAGCCTGGCTGAAAACTGACATGGAAAAGTCTATGAAAGAATGTCCCCATTCACAAGCGGGATTATTAATGAGCGTAACGCCCAATGTACAGAATGCCAGCTCCGCGGCAGGCTCTGCTCCAGGGGCCCTGCCTCCATTTCTTCTTGTCCTCAACATGAAGTGCCATCTTCATTTTGCAAGTAGGACCAGGACAGGACAGGACAGGTAATGCACCAGAGGCCCCGCGCTGCTAGGAGGGCCCAGGCGGGACTCAACACCGCGCTGTGGCTCCACAGCCCTCACGGGAGGTCTGGCCCGCCTCCCAGCCTGAGGGATGGGTGCCTGCTGGCTCCGAGGAAGCCCAGCTCTCACCTTCTGGGAGAGTCCAGACCGTTTCCTCCACCACACACAGGACCTTCTGATGGTCGGCGTGTACACAGTCTTGCCTCTCCTCAGCTCCCCTTCAAATGATCGGTGGGTGCCTCCGTGGAGGGCTGCCAGGCCCCCACATAAAGGACGAAGGGAACACAGGGTAGAAGGCTGCAGATGGGGGGTCACGGGGGTGGGCAGGCGGGCCCCTGCGGTCAGCAAAGCCTTCCAACTGGGTTCCTGGCCAGAGTGCTATCTGCTGCCCCCAGCTTCTCCCAGCCCATCCCCTGCAGACCTGGGGCGCAGCTGTTCTGGGGGATCTGCAGAAGGGGCAGGATGAAGCTGGGGGCTGGGGTGGGCATTGAGCCACGTAGGGGGCGTGAGGTGGGGGGAAGCCCCTTCTCTCATCTGGAAGCTATGGAGCTCAGACAGAGTGTTTCTGAACCAAGGAGGTGGCCCGGCTCCCAGGTGTGGAGGTGGCCCGGCTCCAGTCCCAGTGCATCTCCAGGCCCGGCTCTGGCCGGGCCGAGTGGTCCTTGAAACCGAGCTGCCCTGTGCAACGTGACGGATGGAGCCCAGCCCTGGAGCCGGGCCAGTGGAGCCCCAAGGCCCTCCACCTGTCCCCTGCCCCGACAGGCACTCATGAACCCTTTCAAGCTTCTTCCTCCTGTAAATGGGGGAATGATTTCTGTTCCCAGGCTGTTGGGAGGCATGAGTGTGACTGTGAAAGGGCCTGGCCCTCCAAGAAGCAGCTGCTTGGACTGGGTCAGAGCTGGTCACTGAGAGAGCCCGATCACAGGGCAGAGGCTGACCTGATGGGGCTCTGAGTCTCTCGTGGGGGAGCTGGGTGGCTCATCTTGCAGCCGCACATCTCAGCATCGGGCTGGTCCTCTCATAGGCTCTGCAGCTCCGACCCTCAGCCAGCAGGTGTGGAGGTCAGCCACAGGTCACTGGGAAAGCCATAGCCAGCTCAGACGTAACCCTGGCCCCATTCCCTGGCGTCTGACCCCAGTACACGTCACTCCTGCCTCTGGCCAGCAGCCACGGTGCATTGGACACTCTCTCCCCTTCCCCTGCAAGGGTCCTGCTGCCAGTTCTCTGGTGAGCTGCCAAGGGCAGGGTCCGCCCGGCAGGGCTGGATGCGTCCTCCAGCTCCCTACCCCATTGCGTCTTCCTCCAATGCCACACAGCTGTCCCCCAGTGGAGCCTAAATCCAGTTTAGAAGCATTCTAAAAGAGGTTGGCCTAGATACATAGGGCAAAATAATAATCTTGGGGTCAAACAAGGATTGAAGACACTAGGATGTTAGAGAAGCACGTGGAGGATCCGCTGCTGGGGTCCGGAGGGCTCAGAGGAGGCAGAGCGAAGCACCGTTTAAAATGATCGGAAGAGGAGACCTCACTGTGGTCAGAAAGGAAGCCAAGCCCCAGGGGAGGAACGCACGGTGCAGTCCGTGCCAGGAGCCCGGCTCCAGGCGGAGGCCCGAGAGACAGGCAGGCTCAGTGGAGGGGCCGCCCAGCCCACGTCTAGTCACGGACCCTTTAAAACGCCCCCGCCAGTTCATCGTTCTGTCGTCACAGAATGGCAGCAGTGACCTTGTCAAACCCAGTTCATTGAGCGCCTGACGCAGTGTCTCATTCAGCCTTGCAACACTACCCGGGATGTGGGTAATTAATAAACTCATCCCAGGAAAGGTCAAGTTAGCTTTCAGGCCAGGGGTCCAGCAGGGGCCTGGACACCACTCTGGAGCTGCTGACTTCCCGTTATCAGGAGGATGGCAAGGCAATCCGGAATCCAGCCCCACCACGCCCCCTACTGATCTGGGCCACGCCCTGCCCAGTGCCCGCCCAAGTGCGCGTACCCCAATGCCCTCAGCCCCTCTGTGCACCCAGCAACCTTCCTCCTCCGTCCCAGCCCGTCTCCTCTGGCGGGCCTTCTCCGATGACCCAGGAAACTCTGTCCATTTGAGAAGGCCACTCTCCACCTGGTTCCATAAGAATGACATCACTGGCCACTGCAGTCGCCAACCTTCAACGCCCCCTGAAAGAGCTCAGGGAAGAGATCAGAAATGAGGCCCTCTGTGCTCCAGGAAAGGCCTGCAGAGCAGACCTTTGCCATTAGGCTGTTTCAGATTTTATGAGCCTAATTTCTTGTATCTTCTCATACCTAGAAAAGCACTAATATTGTCGTTGGAGACATCCATCCCCCATGACTAGCAAACCCTTAGTGAGATGTATGCTTGGGGGCACATACCCCTTCTCCACATAACATGAGGCTGACCTGTTCTCACCTCTTCTGAGCAGCTCCGTGTTGCTGCCAAGAGCCTGTCTCCCAGGCTGTAGTCTTCAGTAAGGCCCCAAGCAGAACTGACCTCACAGCTCTCAGTTGATAACTCTTTCTTGTTGTTCAGTTGCTCAGTCGTGTCTGACTCTTTGCGACCCCATGGACTGCAGCATTCCAGGCCTCCCTGTCCATCACCAACTCCCAGAGCTTGCTGAACTCATGTCCATCGAATCGGTGATGCCGTCCAATCATTTCATCCTCTGTCATCCACTTCTCCCTCCCCCCCTTCAATCTTTCCCAGCATCAGGGTCTTTTCCAATGAGTTGGCTCTCTGCATCAGGTTGCCAAAATATTGGAACTTCAACTTCAGCGTCAGTCCTTCCTATGAATATTCAGGATTGATCTCCTTTAGGATGGACTGGTTTGATCTCTTTGCAGTTCAAGGGACTCTCAAGAGTCTTCTCCAACACCACAGTTCAAAAGCATCAATTCTTTGATGCCCAGCACCACGGTCAGAAATGGCAGCAGCTGGTACTTTGTCTCTGAGAAGACAGATCTGTCTGGGGTCTCCGGGCAGTTACCCAGCCCTTTGCAGAGGCCCTGTTGCACAGAAGACTGATGGAGTGCCGCGGGGAAGGCTGAATGAGCAGGGCCAGGGTCAGAGTTAGGGGAGCCACTGTCCAAGACCACCACCCTGGCCAGGCACCGTGGTAACCACCTGCATGAGTGATCTGACAACCGGAGGGGCTGGGAAGGAACTTGGAACCAACAAGCTCTCACCAACCAGAAGAATTTGGAGAAGGTCACCAGTCCACACATCCTACTACCTCCCAGAGTCCTCCTGGCTGGAGCCCTTCTTGGCCAAGTGATGCCTGCCCCAAGGAAGGGCCCTGAGTCAGAATGATCGGCCAGAGACAACTCAGAAACTAACCCCATCACTAAAACCTGAGACTGCGAGCCACAGGGCAGATCGCTTCTCCTGGCTTCCCTCACCCTCCTGCTCTCTGCCCGGGCACCCCTCCCTATAGTTCCTCATTTGTCAGCACACGTGTCTCCTCAGACGGTGCATTTCCAAGTGTCAGACAAGAGTCCACTCTCGGGCCCTGGCCCTCACAACATCAGCACAGGTGTGTCCTGACACCCCGTCCATGACCGCTCCTTGGCAGATGATGGCCAGTGGCACGGAAAGGCCCTGGGGTTTTCCTAATTGCTTCTCTGAGTGGCTCCTGAGGATGCCTGCACACACCTGCCAGCAGGGCTCCACGTAGCCTGGAGGCCAACACCCCGAAGGGGCGTCTGTGGCTCTGTGTGAAGAGCTCGAGTCCTGAGAGGCTCTGGGCCCTGGGCATCTCTCCAGACCAGAACGCCGGCTGCCCAAGTAACACACCAGCTCGTAGGCTCAGTGGCTCAACACGATGAAAGTTCATTCCTAGTGGACACCCTAAACCACGTGCACTTGTATGAGGTGCCAGGGTGTGTGAAGCGGCCACTTACAAGCGATACTTGTGCGTTTTGCTCGCGTTTCATTGGTCACAGGAAGTCACAGGGCCACGGCTCACAGCAGAGTGAGGACATGCCGGCCTGCCCTGTGCCAGAGGCAGCGAGCCGGAAATACTTGCCGGAGACACTAATGACCAGACACCAGCCAAGTGACCTCTGAGCCCGTTTCCTCTTCTGCAAAATGAGGACAGTGAGTGTTTGCCTCACAGACCGTGAGGAGCGAAAGAGAAAGCGCATTATCGCCTTCGGCCCGGGGTAGCCCTTGGGCAGCTAGAATAAGCGTAGACGCCCTCCAGGTGGCGGCCGGGGAGGCTGAACCTGGGGCATCCGTGCTCCACAGGGGTCCGGCGTGCCAGGGCCCCTCCCGCCCTGCAGACACCTACCTGACTCCCAGCCCCTCCACTGATGGAGGCTGGACATCCTCCCCGCCTCCAGCGACAAGGACTCCGTGGGCAGGCAACCGCGGCACTCCCCTTGTGCCCAGCCTCACGCACACTCATCCCCCACTTCCTGTCCATCTTACGGCAGGTTGGCCCTCTGTCCAGTCAGACGGCGGGGGCTCGAAGAAGAAGGGACAGGAGTGAAGGAAATTCACTTGCATCCTGGGCGGAGCCTTGTGCTGGACGTTCCACCCAGGCCGCCCCATTTCCAGCCCAGGGCGAGGGAGCAGACTGCCCCCATTCTGGGGTGCGGGGCAGACAATGGGCATAGCTCCCTAACTTGCCCTGGTCGCACAGCCTGAGGGATCTCGCTGCGTCTCTGTGACTCGGCTTCCAGCTGTCTTCTGTCCCTTTGTGCAGACTCAGCTCTTTTGCAAACCGTGAGCCCACACTAGCAGTTTGGTGTTCAGCCTGTGGGTCTCACCGCACTGTGAGGGGGGCACTGCCCCCTCTGGGGTTTCGAGTGCCAGTTCAGCAGCATGCTGCATTACCCTGGACACATCTCTTCACCTTCCTGGGCCTCAGTCTCCTCACCTGAAAAGGGCTCTTGTTGAACTAGGTGACCTTAGGGCTGAAGGCTGAGGTCGCCCACACCTGCTCTAACGCTGTCTTAGAAAGCACTGCAGAGAAGAAGGGATGAAGCTCCGCGTTTGAGGTTGTGTGGTGCTTTAAGCCCTCATTTACATCTGAAACCAAAGCAGTGTGTGTGTGATTTCTTTTTTAAAGACTGACGGGCATTTGTAACCCACAGCACTTCTATCTCTTCCTTGCTATTTACAACAAATTCTGGTTTCCTCTACGGCCGAGTCTGTCTTTCCCTGTAACAGGGGAAGTCAGGCTGGGCCCTTGCTGAGCGGAGGTCCCCACTTCTGCACCCTAGTAGGCCATGTCTGGGGTTCACGGCTACTGCTGGTAGGCAGGACTGGGCTCTCTCTCCAGGTGGGCTCAGGAGGTGCGGCGGGCCCACCGCCAGCAGGGTGGGCTAGGGCCTCTTCTCCTAGGAACCCAGCTGGGCAGGATGGGGGCTGTGGCCGGAGGCCGGCCTTCCCCCACCCCCAGAACTCCAGGGCAAGGCTCAGACACTTCCTCCCACAGGCAGGGCCTGGTGCTCACCTAAAGAACCACAGAGCAGACCCACCCCAGGGGAGCCTTCTAGGGCCTGTTACTGTGGAGAGCGGGATCAGGCAGGAGAGATCTGGGCCAGATGGCTGCCCTAGTCGCTGCTGGAGTCTAGTACGGTCACCACGGTAGCATGGGAGACTCCTGCCACGGAGAGGCCCCCAGCCCTCCAGGGCTCATCTGCCCAGACGGCCACCACTCTTGTCAGAAGAGATAATGGAGCCCAAGATGCCCAGTGGGGGGGTCTTGGCTTGGGCCAAGAGCTGAGGCTCACACTGCAATCCAGTCTGTGTGTGTGTGTGTGTGTGTGTGTGTGTGCGTGCGTGCGCATGCTTTGTGTGCGTGTACATGAGCATGCGTGCGTGTGTGTGCACACATGCGTGAGTGTGTGCGTGTGTGCGTGCACATGCTTTGTGTGCGTGTATATGAGCGTGTGTGCATGCACATGCTTTGTGTGCGTGTATATGAGCATGTGTGCGTGTGTGTGCACACACACGTGTGTGTGCGTGTGCATGCTTTGTGTGTGTGTATATGAGCATGTGTGCGTGTGTGTGCACACACGCGTGAGTGTGTGCGTGTGTGCGTGCACATGCTTTGTGTGCGTGTATATGAGCATGTGTGCGTGTGTGCGTGCACATGCTTTGTGTGCGTGTATATGAGCATGTGTGCGTGTGTGTGCACACACGTGTGTGTGCGTGCGCATGCTTTGTGTGCGTGTATATGAGCATGTGTGCGTGGGTGCACACACGCGTGCGAGTGTGAGTGTGTGCGTGTGGGGGGGGTGGGGTGGAGGAGATGTGCACAGGCAGCTGAGGCAGAGCAGCCTCAGGGGTGGGA
>SJYA01003422.1:16172-38458 GCA_006410615.1 Neotragus moschatus
GGGAGGTGTGGGGGTGAGGGGGGGTGGGGAGGCACCCAGGGAAGGAGAGGGGCTGAGCTGAGGCTCGGGGGCCCTGAGGAGCACCGCGCCATCCCAGGCTTCCCCTGACTCTCTAACCAGATCCGCCCAGGCTGTGGTTTAAGCTTCCCGACCACCCCTTGGACCTCCTCCGACCTCCTTGCCTTAGGCCGGCAGCTCCAGGTGACAGGATCTGGTCAGCAGGCTGCCCTGCAGCTCCCTGTGGCCCAGGAGAGAGTCACCCTGAGGTCCTGACTTCTAGGAGGCCCAAGCGGCAGCCTGGGCGCCTCCTGGCTCCTCCAGGCTCAGTACCATGTGCCCTGGAGGGATGGGGGAGGGGACAGCATAGGGCTCTGGCGCCATTTCCCAGCAGTGAAGCAGTGAAGCTGAGTCAGAAGGTCACCTACTCTCGGAAGTCAGAGGGGACCTCCAGGAGGCAGGAAACCAGAGCCAGCCCCTGGAGAAGCCCAGACTCTGCTGGGCAGGAGAGCAGCCTTGCAAAATGCAACGTTGCTGTCTGGGGAGCACAAGTCTGGAGTCCGGCTGCCCAGCTCCTTTCCCCAGGCGGCTGCTTGGAGGTGGCCTGGGGAGTCTGGATGCACTTCACAGGAGGCACAAGTTCGGTCCTGTGTCTGTTGCTTACATGCTGGGTGAGACTCGGTGCCCCTTTAGCAAAATTGAAACGAATAAAGCTCTTCCTGGTAGCTCAGATGGTAAAGAAACTGCCCGCAACGCAGGAGACTTGGGTTTGATTCCTGGGTAAGGAAGATCTCTTGAAGGAAGAAATGGCACCCCCCCACCCCCCAGTATTCTTGACTGGGAAATCCCATGGACAAAGGTGCCTGGCAGGCTACAGTACGTGTGGTCACAGAGTTGGGCATGACTGAGCCTCTAACGCTGCCCTGCTCCTAAAGCCTAGCTCACAGGTGATGAGCGTGACAGGCACACAGGTGTGTAAAGTGCCTGTTCGTTAGATGGTCCATAAATGTCAGTCTCCTCCCCCGTTCTCCTCTTGGTTGGAAGAGCATGTCCAGGGTCTGACTCCTCAGCACTCTGCTGGTCTTCTGCTCCAGGGTGGGGGAAACACTGGCCCCGGAGAGCTCTTCCTCTTGGTTCAAATGCTACTGAGAGTGCTGGGTCCTGTCAGGCCCTCCCCAACCCCTGCCCCTCCTACCCAAGGACACCCGAGGTGGTGCTGCTGTTTTCCATCAGATTGGGGTAGAGGGTGTTGATTTGCCCTTGAAATCTGCCCTTGAAATTATCTTTTGCTTTTTGGTCTGACCAAACCAAACTGGGATGTGGGCCACAGATGGAGCAGTTGTTTTGGTTGGGTGGGGGAGGGAAAGGGAGGAGGGTGGCACCAAAGATGCGCCCTCCGCCCCTAGCCTGTGCCCTTTTCTAAATCTCTGACGTGCTTTCATCATCTGAGGGTGATGCAAGAGGCTGGGAGTCAGACTCCCTGTCTTCCCCTCCCCCAGCATGCGCCTTCCACATCTGGAGCTGCAGCTGGGTCCTCCTCTTGGGCTCAGTCCAGCAGAGGGAGCTGGTTGAAGTGAGGGAGAGGGCAGGCAGCTGGTAAGGGGCCCCGTCAATGGCCCCAATGTTGGGAGCTGGCAGGCTGGGAGAAGGGGCTGGTCTCAGAGGCGGGAGGGGGACTGGAAAGGCACACGTGATTTCTTCTCCACCACCACCCAGTGCTTCAGGGCCTCGGGGTTCCCCTTGTCCTTTGTACCCAAATGAAGGCAGCTGCCTTCCCCACCTTCTCTTCCTCCCACCTCCCCCCATCTCCCTCCGGCCTCTACCCAGGTGCCTGGAGCTCAGGGCTCCCTTTGTTCCCTGTCTCCCTAGGGCAGCTCAGGCCTCCCAACCCTCTGCCCCCACAGCTGCAACTGACAGAGTGTGAGCAGGGATAAAGGGGTGGGGGGGCTGGGGGTGGGAGTCATCTACAGATGACTGTAGGTCATCTGATGACTAAAGGTCACTGGAGCCTCCGTGGTCTCCAAGAACGGAGGGGCCGTCTAGGCTAGGAGCCTGACCAGGAACCAACCCAAAGATGAACTTTAAAACGCTGCAGGGTTGTAGAGACAGGGGCTTTTAGTTAGACACTAGCAAGAATCCTCCCTCAGTAAAGGTTGGCAAGTTCACCGGAATAAATGAAGAGAGGCTTTCCCCGGAGCTTTCAGAACACAAACCGTCAGGCGCTGTGGGACGCTCTGCAGGGAAGCGCCGGGCCGGGACACCCCGGTGCTTACCCTCGCTTAGCCACTAACTCCTGCGTGACCTTGGTACTTCCCCTCCCCGCGCCCGGCTTCCGCATTTATGGGCGGTGGGGGGGGGGTCCCACCAAGGCCGAGGGTCTGCGACTCCGGGGTCGAGGCACCGGTGTGATCACCTCTTGGGGCCGTGTCACTCCGCAGACGCCAGGAAACCTCTCCAGGCCCCCAGCAAGCTTGTGGACCAGGATCATCGAGGGGTCCCTTTAAAGTCTTCCGCCCCGCCCCTGCTGCCGGATCGGGCCTTCGATTGGCGCAGCGGGCTCGGGGGCTGAGAAAGAGGCGGGGCCTGCGCGTCAGGGGCGGGGCCTCCGCCGGACCGGCCCCCGCCCCCTTTGTTCGCGCGGCGGGAGGAGGCGCGGCGCGGCCCGAGGTGCGCGCGCGGGAGCCGCGCGGTGGGGAGACCGTCGCGCCCCGGCTGTCCACTGGCCCCGCGCCGCCGCCCGATGGCGCGAGGTGGCGCGCGGGCCTGGCCCCGGGGGTCCTCAGCCAGCCGCGGGTGAGCCCTCCGCGGGCCGCCCGCGAGCATGTCACCTCCCGGAGCCGCAGCCCCCGCCCGCAGCGCCCGCGCCCCCGCCCTCTGCAGCCGCGGCCGCCACCGTCGCCCCAGGCATCGGCCCCCAGGCCACCGCCCCTGATCGACGCGGGCCCCGGCACTGCAGCGCCATGGCCGGCCAGGGGGACTGCTGCGTCAAGGTGGCCGTCAGGTAGGACGGGTGACCGGGGCGCGTGCGCGGAGAGCTCGGCTTTGTCTCGCGTGGGCACGGGGCGGGGGGCCGGGGGTACAGGGGGCGCCGCTCCACCGGCAGCCCGCGCCCGCGGAAGCCCAGCCGGCCGCGCTGGAGAGCGCCGCTCGCTGGCCGGGCCCCCGGGGGAGCGGCATCCCCGCGGGCGGCAGGAGGGGCTTTGTTTGGGTGGTGATTTCGGGCCCCTCTCGGGAGCCCTTAATGATCAGAAAATCGAATAAACAAGGAAATCCGGTATTTCACACCCAGCCCGGGCCAGGGAGGGAGCGTCTGTGTGTTTCCTCTTTGCCCCCATCCCCCCCCCACGGGCTGCAGTCTCACGCGGGGACACTGGGTGGGGGACATTTCCCCGCATCCACCCAGCCCGCTGATCCTGCGCTCTCCGCACTGCCAGATAGGCAGCACGCTGCCCTGGCCGGCTCTGCAGACAAAGATCGAGGAAGGACGAGTGGAAGGGCTGGGATGGGGCCTTGGCCCGTAGGGAGGCAGCGGCTCTGGAGAGATCCCTGCCGGCCCTGCCCCTAGCGCGGCTGGGCTGGGGACGGAGCAGGAGTGTCAGGGGTTCTCCTCTCAGAGGGCAGGCGGTGGTGACTCTGATGCCCCATCCTCGGGCCCTCAAACAGAACTGAGCTGAGGGAGGGCCACGTGGACCTGCCTGGGACTTTGAGGGACATCCTGGCCGAAGCGAGGTGGGGAGAGGACAGGGCACAATGGAGGTGTGTTCTTTGCGTTGGGTGGGGGCACTCTGCGCCATGTCACCCTCCCTGTTCTTGATTTGGGTTTAGCTCTTTGAGACAGTCTGTTGGTAAGAGAGTGCCAGCCTGGGACCCGTCACCAACACAGGGAGGGTGGAGAACATCACCTAGCCCTGCGTGATGAGGGTGTGAGTCTGAGTCTGGGTCTAGGGTGGATCTGAGAAAGGTCTCTGACTTCCCTGGGTTGTAGGTGACCCAGATTCCAGAATTCCAGGGCAGTCACTCCAAGAAGACTGTGGAAAACACCCCACGGCAGGTGCTGCCACCCACCCCCCAATCCCAGCCACCTGGCTAGCCCTCTGCAGTGGAGAGGGTCAGGGGACCGCTGATCACAGCCTGGACTGGAGGGAGGGAGGCCAGCGTGCCCTCCCCCTGGACTGCTGGCTGCTCTTGCGCTGGTGCTGGACAGCCGAGACAAAGCGGAGCCCCAGAGATGCCTGGTGGGCCGGCGGGCGGGGCTCTTTGCAGCAGTACCCTGTGGAGCTGAGGGTGAGGGCCAGGGGCTGGTCCGAGGCGGAGCAGGGCGGTGTGTGTGGCAACGTCAGTAAGACAGCTGCAGCGGAGTGGGAGTCTGGGCGCATTGAGAGGAGACTGGACCAGGGCTGAGAAGGAGGCTTCCTCTGGACTTCCTCTGGACTCCACCTCACCCGGGAGAGCCAAACCGAGCCCCCTGCACCACCTCGTTAGGGCCCCCAGGCCAGACTGGGGGTGTGGAGGTGTGGCCAAGCCTGTGGCCTTGGCACCCATGCAGCCGGGGGAGAGCTGGTGTTCTCTCCCCACCGCCACCAGCACCAGGAGCTCCCTGGGACCCCTCCCACCTGGAGCATCTTGCCCGCCCAGGCTCCCCTCCTGTGACCCGCGTCATCTCTGCCTCCACTGAGACTGCCTGGTGGGGTCTGGGTGTCCCCACTCCTTGCCTCTGCCACTGGCCTGGAGGGAGGGTGGGGATTGGAACACCTCCAGAGCCAGACCTTCAGGGCTCCCCGGGCGGTGCCCTCCTGCCCCTCCCCTCCCAGTCCGGCCCCAGTGCACACACCAGACTGGGGTTGGCAGCTGGCTGTCCAGACAATGCCTGGACAGAGCCCAGCGTACAATCAGAGCTGAGGCGGGACTGGGCTAGGGCTGAGGCTGGGAGGGGCGGACGGCGCCACAGGGGGCTGCAGGGAGACTCCGTTCTTTGGGGGTTCCCTTCAACCCCCACCCCAAGCCCACCCTCGGAAATCTCTGGTCCCACCTGAAGGACTGTGTGGCGGGCTGGAACAGTGTTGATCACTGCTGGGAAGAGCAGTGGAACAGGGGCATCTGGAACAGGGGCCTAGCCTGGTTGCCCTTTTTCGTATCTAACTGTGTCCCCATGAGAATGACTTACAGCAAGTCCACGGTCCGACTCTTGAGACAGGGAGGCCAGGAATGGGGCAAACATGGTCTGACGTGTGTGTGTGTGTGTGTGTGAGGGTCCAGGGCCACTGGATTAGGAAAGAAGTGCCAGGCCGGGGGCTCTTGGCACTGTAATCTCCAGATAAGGGTCAAAGCTGGGTTGTCTGCAGAGCTGTGGGGAAGGCCAGGGAAGGGTCAGACCAGAGGGGGCGGCTTTCAGGACCCCGAGTTGTGGGTAAAGGAAGAAGGTCTAGATGTGAGCAGAGCCCCAACCCCCTGCCCCCAGCCCCAGGCCACCCTGGAAGCTGGCACTCTGCCCCTTAACTCTGCACCGAGACTCCCAGGCCAGCCCCTCCAGTCTCCCCTGTGATCCATTTATCCTTTAATCCCCTTGTCCGATAAGGACTCTCTCAGCTCTGAGGCTGGCTAAGACCAGTCTCTACCTGGCAGGGGGGTGATGGGGAGAGCAGACCTGCTCCAGGTTGCAGAAATGCAGGCCTAACTGGTCGGGGGAGAAGGGGAAGGGGCGGCTATTAGGAAATGCTGGTTGGCAAAGTTGAGATTGGGGAAGGAAGCCAAGTCACAGGGTGCGTTTATTTAAGACCCTTCTAAGCCCCCAGCTCTGAGCCCCCAGCATGAGGGGAGGCCTGACCACCCCACCCCCTTATCCTTGCCTGGTTTCCTTAAGCTCTGTCCTTAGTCTGCTGGGGCAGGGCCGGGGGTTCCCTGGGCATCCATCCCTGGACACTGCAGGGTCAGACCAAGGCTGGAACAGAGCTGGGGAAGCCAGCCAGGCACCCAGGGATGCCTGCTCTGTCCTTGGGTTCTCTAGCTGCAGCTATTCCCCTGGCTTCAGGCTCCTCTGAAGTCTTGGTCAGTGTCTACCTGAAATTTTGAATCAAGAGAATTGGTGGCTTGGGACAAAGATAAGACAGAAAACACTGAGTGGGGTGGGGAGGCGGTGTCTTCAGCGTCTCCCCCACCGCCCCCTGCCCCCTCATCTGGCAGAGTCCAAGGCCGGCTGCTGTCCGGTTCCCAGACCCTGGAAAAGGGCCCAGGGAGGGCCCCCTGGGGGGGGGGTGGAGACCCGAGCGTCTCGGTGGCGTCTCCTGCTGCAGAAACAGGGCTCTGTCATCACCAGGAAGTGCAGTGTAGTAACCGCGGCCCCGGAAGCGTGCCCCCAGCCTCTGCCCGAGCCAGCCTGCCTGATTGGCTGTCAGCTTTTGAAGACCGCGCTTGGGGCGGGGCCGGGGGGGTGGCTGGGGCTGAGGAAGTGACAGCAGTGACGTGTGCCTGGCACCCTCCTTCCCACAGCGGCTCCGGGGACAGAGGGCTGGGCTGGGGCCCGTGTCTGTTTCTCCTTCTGGGCCTCAGTTTTTCCTCCCTGTACAATGGGATCAGTGGGCTGTTCTGGCATGTCCTTTTGTGACGAGCAGTGTTCTGGGTGCAGTGGAAGGTGGACAGTCCTTAAAGGCTGACTCTGGAGGAGCTGAGCGTGAAGAAAATTTGAACAGAAATAAGCACTTGCTGAACGCACGCCCCGGAGGTATCTCACTGGGTTAGGCCTCAGTGACTGTTAGGTGAAAAGAATTCACCTGGAGCCCTGGGACTGGTTGGTGATGGGCCGCAGGCAGCAGGCAGCGGAAGAAGCACTGGGCTGGGGGCCTGGGCACTGTCACTCCTTGCCCACTCACTGAGTGCCAGGCGTCATGTCTTCTCGTCCCACGCAGGCCCGCGGGAGCCAGGTGCCAGGTGCCACCCCGCCGTGGAGACAGGCACAGGCTCACCGCGGTAAACACGGGCCTCTGAACGTGAGCCCAGGGCAGCTGCCCCCCTGAGGCCCTGCTCCACGCAGCCTGCTCCAGCTGCTAGCTGGCGCTTTGCCGGCGTCCCCACGCCTCCGTTTGCTCTGATGCTTCGGGCAGGTCGCGGCTGTGACCGTGAATGTGGGAAGGCGCGAGGAGGCACTCAGGGCTGGGCACAAGCCACCTGTCCACGCGCTCCTGGATGTGGGGTTCTCTGCCCACCCCTACTGGTGGGAGCCGCCCTCCTGCCTTTCCTGAGCTCCACGCAGCTGCCCCTGGACGCTGCTTTCCTGCCTGAAGGCCACCTTGCCGCCCTGCAGGGCAGCTCCCTGCTGGCCACATCTTCGCCTGTGTCCTTGCGGCCCCTCCACCTTGGGCCGCTCTATCGCTTGTTTCACCCTCTAGACAAGCAGCCCCCTACCAGGAACGGGGCCCTGAGAGGCTGCAGGCTGGGGAGGGGAGGCAGCCTCCCTGCCAGGGCGGGGACTGGGCTGGATTGGCGGCCTGGACCCAGGGGCTGCTCCTCCATCCCGGGAGGGTGGGCAGTGGAGCTTGGTGGACTTTTGTGGGGCCTGTGGCAGGTGTCCTGTCCCCAGGGGCACCCCTGCCCTACCCTCGCTACTCTGGGTGTGGAAGGGACGCAGGCCCGTGGTTCACCATCCCGGGACCCCCAGACACTCAAGCCCCTGTCCCTCCATCATGCTGGGTGGAAGCCCACCGTTCCTGGGGTCGAGCCGGGGAGGGCCCCTGGGGACTGGGGTCGGGGGCAGGCGGGAGTGCAGGCCGACTCGGGTTGCTGTGCATTCCCCAGCAGGCGAGAGTCCCCAGGGCCCAGTCCCCCCTGAGCGGCCCTCCCAGACCCGGATGCCAACACAGCTCCGGGCTCTGCAGCGTCTCCCGGGAGGTCATGGGAAACCCCTGCCAGATGCCCCAGGATGGGGTGGGGGTGGGGCAGGCCAGCCGGCGGGGCTGGGCGCAGCTGTGCGGGCTTCCCTGAGCTGGGGACACCCCCTCCCAGGCCCAAAGCTGGGCCTGCAGGGTGGACCTCGGAGGGGCAAGCGGGCAGTTCAGGACAGGGACCCAGGGACCGCACCCCCCGCCCCTCCTTGCACCCACGCTCCAGCTTCTCCCGCCCGCCTCCTCCCCCAGGCCTCCTTCAGCCTTTCTGGGTGAGTGGGCTCAGCTGAGACCCCGATGCCCTGGGGCTGTGGATGAGACACCCATGCCCTCCCCCACTGGACAGCCCGCCAGGGCATTCCGCAGCAGTCTGTGGCCAGGACCTTGGGACAAACTGAGAGAGCGCGAGGTGGAAGACATCCCCGGGAGGGAGAGCGTCAGAGCCCTGAACCCCAGGCTTCCGGTGGGTCCCCTTGATTGTCTGCAGCCCTCCCTGGGCTCCTGGGAGCACGTGCAAGGGCAGAAATCAGGCAGAGGGGGCTGCGGACCCCTTTCCCCAGGCCTGGCCTCATAAACCCATGTCCTTTGACCCCGCCATACAAAGCCTTCTTGTTTGGGGGTTCAGGCCAGTGTTTTCCCTGAGGCAGCCTCAGGAGGACTGGGCTGGGGGAGGGCCTGGGAGCTCACAGGGCTCCCCACGCCACAGCTCTGTAGCTGAGAGGGGCAGCACCCCACGCTGGACCTGCCACCCTGCTTCAGGGCAGACTGCCCCCGCACTCCCCACAGGACAGGCTAAGTCAGCCTCCAGGGTGTCTGGGTGTCTGAGAGCCAGACTCTCGGGAGACAGCAGGGATGTCAATTCTAGCCGACTTCCTGGAGCTGGCAGGCTGCCCAGGAGGGGGTGGGAGAGGAGGTGAGGATGCCCACGAACGTGGGTGCACACCTCCTCCCTCTGCCTCGGAGGCGGCGCCGTGCTCTTGCGAGGCAGCAGCCTCCTGGGTCCCTGGCCCCCGCTCCCCCTGCTCCGGCCTCGGAGTCTTCACTGTGAATGTGAAAACGCCCCCCAGCAGACGGCTCTGGTCCTCTTGCAGCTGTCGGCAGGATCGTCTTTCCCCAGCCCACCTCTCTCCGGACCGGGGCTGCTTAGAGGACGTGGCAGCCGGGCCACAGTCAGGCTGGGTCTGGATTTCAGCTCCACCATTAGGAGAGTGACTCTGGGCTTGCTCAGATTCTCCCTTCTGAGCCTCAGGAAGGAGGCAGTCCTTACCCCGACATGTGCCCCTGCATGTAAAGACGCTCCATGCATTGGCTCTCAAAAGATACCGTGTCCGGTCCTCACAGAGGCGGCTCGGGCGGCGTCAGTGACCGTGACTCCGGGGGAGGAGGACTGCAGACCCCCCTTCCCTTCCGAGGGCTCCGCAGCCTCTGCAGGCAGGAGGCTCTCGCTGCTGGCTGGTCTGAATCCCTCGCGCTGGGGCTGAGTTCCGCTCTGGTCTGGCTCCAGTGGTGGGGCCAAGCTGGCCCCTGGCAGGCCGCGGCGTGGCTGAGTGCCTCATTGTGCCAGGCAACGGGGGTCCTGCGGCTCCTCTCTGTGCCCCCCACCATACACACTCCTCCACATGGGGGGTCGTGAGAGCCCAGCACCAGATGGAGCCAGGTGTGGCATGAGGAGGAGGTCACGGGATCTGGGCAGCCGAGGGGGCAGCCCACCCCAGGAGGGTGCTGGGCGTTCTCACTTCTCCAGGCTCCCAGGCCCCAGGCTCCTATTCAGGGTCCCAGGAAGATGTTAGGGTGTCCGGGAGGGGCTCACACCCCTGGCCTGTTTCTGAAGGGACTGGTTATGAGATGATCTTGGCCGTCGGAGGGGGCTGCGGTTCTTCTCAAGGCCCCAGACATGGAGCCTGCGAGGGTGTCTTCCAGCCTGGAAGACCCCAGACTGACAACTCACCTGCAGGCTGGTTCTCCCAGGTCCTCCTCCTGCTCTGACCCTTCAGTCCATGGCCAGGAAAAATGGGCTTCCTGGCAGACCCAGCTACTGATTAGCTCTGTGACCCTGAGCTGAGTTAATATCTCTTTGAGCCCTCTTTGTAAATTGTGGAGGGACCTCCTCCGCAGAATGTGTGCAAAGTGTGGTAGGAATCACCTTAGAATGTGTGCAAAGTGTGGTAAGAATCTCCCCCTTAGAAAATGCAGAAAGTGTGGTAGGAATCCCCCCTTAGAACGTGTGCAAAGTGTGGTGGGAATCCCCCCTTAGAACGTGTGCAAAGTGTGGCAGGTTCTCTCGCTTAGATGATGTGCAAAGTGTGGTAGGTACTGTGACCAGCAAAGAGGTATGTTGCTTCTTACGTGGGGGGTTATTACTCTTGAGGAATTGAGTCCACGAGGTTCCAGGTACCAGCAAAAAGGGATGTCAGGAATCACAGAGCACACACCACAACTGTAAGAATTTTCTAGGATTCGGGAGCAGTTCTTAGTTAATTTAATATCACAGCCTGAGCCTGGCAGGCGACAGTCTATGGGGTCGCAAGAGTGGGACACGACTTAGCAACTAAACCACGACCTCTTGGAGAAAAGGAAGACTTCTTCAAGGGATGTCGGAGCCTGGGATAAAGACCCGGGGGCGGGTCGGTTAGGGACCTACGGAGGGGCTGGATCTGGCTAACCCGGCGGGACAGGGTTCACCTGGAGCCGGCCACACCCACGCGCCCTGCCCCGGCCCCCGGCGGCGGGGCGGAGCCCTGCGGGGTGGCTGGCCGCTCTGTGCGGCGTCACCGAGGCCGTTCGGGAGCGGGGCGCCGCTGGCCAGGCTTTGGGGGAGGGAGCCTCCCGCCTTGGCAGGCGCAGCGTCCCGGGCTTGCGTCCCCGCTGGCTCCGCCGTCCTGCGCTTCCGCCCTGTCCTGGCTCCCGAAGAGCCGGGGAAGTGCTGAGCTCAGCGCTTCTCGAAGCCCCGGGCCCGGGCTCGCCGCCTTTGTGCCCCGCCTGGGGGGACTCGAGCCGGTGTGGGATCCGGGCGCCCGCAGCCCTCTGCCCTGAGTGTACAGACGGCTCTTAGAATCCCCAGCCCCAGCGCCCTAGCGCCGCTCGGCAGTGCGCGGAGGCGGCCCCGCGGGCCCGGACTGGACCCCTCCGCCGGAGTGCCAGGGCCTTCTCTGAGCCCCTCCCGGCCCTCTGCGCGTTGCCAAGTGGCAGATAGACCGGGCTCTGTTCTGGGAGGTTCCAGGCCTTTCTCCGTGGGGCCCTGCGCCGCCCTACCCCTGCAGGGCCGGGAGAACGGATGGGGAGGTTGGGGGAGGCCGGGTGGGGGGAAGGTTTCCGGGGCTGAGGGGGGGGTCTCTGCTCAGAAATGACCCCTCCCCCCCGCCGTGGGGTCCACAAAATGCCTTTGGGGCTTGACAAAAACAGGCAGCACAGTTTGCTAGTTTGAGTTTTCCAAATAGTGCAGTAAATCATAATTTATCGTGATCACGGAGTTTTTTCATTCCCCCTTAGATTTTGCATCCAAGGCGCGAATACCTCACTCGCCTCACCCTGCCTCCGGGTGGGGCCAACAGCGCCCTGCACCCCTGGTTCCCTTGGAAGATCCTGGAGCCTGGTTCCCATCTCTGCCCGCCCTCCCGCGCCCCTAGGGAGGAACAGCGCTGGCAGGGGTGCCGTCCTGCCACCCTGCATAGCCGTAAGCTGTCTCCTTCCCTCATCTGGGGCTCCAGGGCTGCCTGCAGAAGTGAACTCGCCCGGGGCGGGGCCAGGCTGGTTAGGAGCTGCCGCAGGCGGGGGCCACCAAGTTCCTAGAAAGCTGAGACTGGGAAGAGATGTCCTGATGATGCAGGGAAGCAGGGGTGGCCAACCCGCTGCGGGGTGGGGCAGGCGCTTGCCAAGGGCCCGTCTTTGTCTCCTGGACCGGTTTGGGTTCAGAGTCTCCCCCCCAGGCAGGGTGTGGTGGGAAGGAGCCCAAGGCGACTGCGCCCACCAGACTGTGGGCCCCGAAAGCCCAGCGCTCAGGTCCAGCTTGCCTGTGTTGGCTGTGGCAGGCTGCCCCCCGCCCAGCTGCCCCCTGCTCCCTTGGTGGTGCCGGGCAGGGAGTTTATACGTCCGTCTGGGCACTGAGTGTCCCAGGCAGCTGGAGAAGTGGAGAAGCCGCAGGCTTCGAACTCCCGGCTTGCCTGTACCGACTGGGACTCAGCCCCAGCTTCCCTCTCTGGCAGTGGGTTGAGGTCGCTAGTGCATCAGCTCCTCGGAGTGAGATGGTGTGAGGCACCTGGCCCAGCACTGGCGCATGGAAGCGCCCATGTCCAGTTACTTGTTCAAGGCCCGTTCCTGGGACGGACACTCCCCCGCGCCCCGTCCGGGTCGGTGGCCTTGGGAGTTAGTGACTCATCCTGGGCTCGTGTCCTCTGGCTCCCAGCTGGTGCCCCATTCTCTGGATGGTAGTACTCACCCATTTGCCCCTGCCAAGGACACTGGTGCCTAGAATGGACCAGCGTGGGGCTGGCTGGCTCTCTGACCCCAGAGGACCCCACACCAAAGTGTGCTGGACCGGGGAAGGTCCCAGGGTGAATGCCTGCTGGCCTTGCAATGCCTGGACCCTCAAACCCAGGAGCCCCTCCTCTAGGCCCTGCCTCCTGGTGTCCTTCTGGCTGCCCTCTTGGGCTGGGGGCCTGGTGGGCAGAGCAGAAGCCGGCTTCTTGCTGATGGCATCCACCGGGCAAGGCAACGGCTCCCCCTCCGTGGCTCCTCCTGTCTCCAGGGACCCTGATTTGATTTCCTCCAATCACCAATATTGCCGTCTGCCTGTGGTAATTAAATGGTATTTGAACCGAATCCAGAAATCCCATCTCAAGCAACCTACATGGCAGGGAAGTGGTGCTGGCCAGTGAAGCTGGAGAGGCCTCAGAGGCGGCCGGGTCCCCCTGGGAGCCCCAGGCACCCTGGGCCCCCAGGCCTGAGCTCCTGGTCCCTGCCCAGTGCCCTTTGAGGTTGCTGCCTGCCTTCCCCTGGGCACGCTGAGCTCTGCCCCTCAGCTGCACAAAGCACAGGAACAAGGGAAGAGTGGAGTCCGCCCTGCCCAGGCTCGGACCCCACCACCCCTGGCGCCCGCCCCTGGCCGGCACGGTCTGTTTCCTTGTCCCCTTCGGGGACTGAAGTGTCCCGCCTCAGGTGTGGTTGTGTGTATCAGCCGCCGCCAGCAGCGATCCAGGTGGGAGCGCCACAGCCTGGGCGTCTTACTGATGGATCCTGGGTCTGGTCTGCAGGTCCAGAAAGGGTGGGAGGGATTCCCAGCGCCCCTCCCAGCCAGAAGCTGGTCTGGGGGAGACGGGAGCTGGGCTTTCGCTTCAGCCTGGCCCGCAGCAGCTGGATGGGGCAGGGATTGGGGTGGTAGCCTCCGTGGGTGTCCGGCCCCTGCAGACTCAGTGGTGTGAGGACCGGTCCTGGAGAAAGACCAGGCCACCACCCCACCTCCAGCCTCTTATTCTCCTCACAGGCGAGCGCAGGCCGCAAGTTCAGGGGCTTCTCACTGGGCTCTGAGGGGCCTTGGGGCTGGGCAGCCTGAGGCTGAGACAGGATGGCCCCCAAGGGCCATCTGTGGGGGCGGGGGCCCTCCCTGGGCCGGCCCTCACACGCTTTCCTCTCCTTGTAAATGTTGGCTTAGGACGAGGGTGCTGACAAGCAGCTCATTGTGAGAGCCTGGCTGAGGGGCTGGCTGGCTGTGTGAGCCCACGAGCACCCCTCTGCCCAGAGAGTCAGGCCTCAGGAGGTGCTCTCTGCCAATCCATGCACATGCTACTGACTCACTCTCGGTTGCCATGGGGACCTCCTCCAGCAGCGGCTGCTTGCAAGGGGGGCAGGGGCAGGGGAAGGAAACGGCCCTGCCCACTGTCCACACTGCGCCCCACTTTGCCCTGGGACCCCTCCTCTTCCTCTGTGCCAGGGAACCCCCAGGGCCTGGGACGGGGCCCCTCCTGTGGCAGGTGCCCCTTCTGGAGGTCCCTGCCCTCTGACTTTTGCCTCTATCCGCTCTGCAGGGTCCTGCCTGGTCCAACCCTCTTGGCTTCCAGAAGGGAACCCGAGCTTGTGCCTGAGTCTGTTGCCCTCGCATCTGGGGCGGGCCTTCCTGAGCAGGGGGATCCGCTGCAGGCCCTGCAGGCCTGGGCAGAGGCACTGGTCTCCTCCAGAACGTAGCCCCCGGGGGGCAGCCAGGCCTGGCCCTTCCTTCCCTCGCTGGTCCTGGGCTTTGCCTCTCAGGAGGGGCCAACTGTCTTCTCCCCACCCGCTTCTCTGCGCGACACAGACCCTGGGGCTCTGTGACCAGTCAGGAGCATGTGCTTTGATATCAGTGAGGCCTGTCACATTCTGTTGCTGCCCAGTCTTGGGAAAGTCACACTCTCCCAGCCTCTGTTTTCTCAGTAAAAATCCAGCAAATAATATATACCTCACGGGTTTATGGTAAAGAATACGTGAATTTGTGTCAGGTGAAATACCTTTAATGTAGACTCAGTTCCTAGGGTGCTCATGAAATGTTAGCAGCTGCTGGACTTCCTTACGGTCCGGTGTTAGGAATCTACCCGCCAATGCAGGGGACACGGTTCGATTCATGCTCTGGCGAGATTCCACATGCCACGGGGCAACTGAGCCCGTGGCGTCACAGCTATGGCGCCCTCGAGCCCCAGCTACTGAGCCCATGGGCTGCAATCCTGAGCCCGTGCTCTACCACAAGAAAAGCCCATGCAATGAGAAGCCCTCACTCCGCGTCTAGGGAAAGCCTGTGTGCAGCCATGAAGACCCGTGTGCAGCCATGAAGACCCGGTGCAGCCGACATGCGTGCACACATAAAGAAAAACGCCCGCAGCTGCTGCTCTGAGCGAGCTGATCCTATCATCAGGAGAGGGCAGTGGCACCCATCGCTGCTGTTGTTCGGGGCCTCACACAGCTGCCCCCATGCTGTGCTCCCTTCCTTCTCCCACTCGTGGGAGAGGAGGGGCCTGGGGGCGGGCACTGGCCAGCCGACAGGCAGGAGGGTGGCTGTGGGTCACCCCCAGCCAGTCTGACCCAGGACTCCCTCCCGCCCCCCGCCCCGGGCAGGATCCGGCCCCAGCTGTCAAAAGAGAAGATTGAGGGCTGCCACATCTGCACATCGGTCACCCCTGGGGAGCCCCAGGTCCTCCTGGGGAAGGACAAGGCCTTCACCTATGACTTTGTCTTCGACCTGGACACCTGGCAGGAGCAGATCTACTCCACGTGCGTCAGCAAGCTTGTGGAGGGCTGCTTCGAGGGTTACAACGCCACGGTGCTGGCCTACGGGCAGGTGAGCGCCTTCTCCGCCTGTGGTCACCCGAGCCCTGGCCCCCGTCTAAGGGCAGAAAGCTGGCTGCGGGGTAGCTGAGAGGCAGTTGGGGTCTTGTCCATGGTCCGGGGTGCTGGGGCGGTGCTGGCTGAGACTCGGGATCGGCCAGTGGGAACAGGCTGGGAGGGTCCCGGCTTGCCGCCCCGTCCCCCAGGGTGCTGGGTAACACCCTCCTCCCAACTTTGCCGACACAGACGGGGGCAGGGAAGACGTACACCATGGGCACTGGCTTCGACGTAGCGACAGCCGAGGAAGACCAGGGCATCATCCCGCGGGCCATCGCGCACCTCTTCGGGGGCATCGCAGAGCGCAAGCGGCGGGCGCAGGAGCAGGGCCTGGCCGGGCCCGAGTTCAAAGTCAGCGCCCAGTTCCTGGAGGTCCGTGGCCTTGCGGCTGGGGGCGTGAAGGTCGGCAGGACTCAGGGGCCGGGGTCCCTGCGAGGCAGAGGAGGCACCGCAGGGATGAGGTTCCAGCTGTGGAGGGCGTCCCCTGGCCCCCCGGTGCTGGAGGCCCACCTGGCAGGACCCTGAAGAGGCTCTCTGCCTCTAACAGGGCTTGAGGCAGGGAGAACCTGAAGGATCCCTGCAAACTCGGATGGATTACAGCTCTGCCATCTGGTGGGCGCAGTGGCACCCAGTGCTGGGGCCCTAGGGTGACCAGGATGCCCAGGCCTGGCTCATAGTGAGAACTCTGGCTCTCACCCTTCCTGGCCTCCGCTGGGCCCTCCCGTCCCTTTCTGGCTGAGGTCCTTCCTGACCCTCGGAGTCTTCTTTGACTCCAGGGCAGGAGGGTTCTCCAGAGGGGGGCCTTTGTGGCCTCTGGAGGTCAGGGTGCTGAGCCACAGGGAGGCGGCTAGCGGCTCGGTGCTGGGGAGGGGACCCCTGGCCTCCCAAGAGACATCTCAGAAGTGTCTCCAGGAGGGCCATGGACTCGGTACCTCTTACGAGGCCTGGCGTGACCAGGCTCCTGCTCTTGGCTACCTGGCCCAGGCAGCACCAGCCTCAGGGACCCTGGCCTCGTGGCGATTGCTGGATGTGGGGCTGCCCTGGCTTCTGGCCGTGTCCAGGGTGTGCTCGGAGGGAGGATGTGGCCCCAGCCTTCCCCAGGCCTCCCTATCCGCCGCTGCCTCTCCAGCCCTGCTCCCTCCTGGGCACATGTGCACCGCTGTCCTCTTAGGGGGCTGTGCTTTAGGCTTGGAAGTTGCTCTTTGTCCTTCTGGACTCTTGCTTTTGATAAAGAGTCTGCCTTTGTGTGTGTGTATACATGTTACGTGCGTAAGTATATGTGTCTCTGCGTGTGTGTGTCTATACATGTATAAGTATCTATATGCATATGTGTGCAGGCATGTATATGTGTGTGTCTCTGTGTTCATATGTATGGACGGATGGATGTGTTCCATCCCTGGGTCAAGNTCTTGCTTTTGATAAAGAGTCTGCCTTTGTGTGTGTGTATACATGTTACGTGCGTAAGTATATGTGTCTCTGCGTGTGTGTGTCTATACATGTATAAGTATCTATATGCATATGTGTGCAGGCATGTATATGTGTGTGTCTCTGTGTTCATATGTATGGACGGATGGATGTGTTCCATCCCTGGGTCAAGAAGATCCCCTGGAGGAGAAAATGGCAACCCACTCCAGTATTGTTGCCTGGAGAATCCCATGGACAGAGGAGCCTGGTGACTATGGTCCATGGGGCTACAGAGTCACACACAGCTGAGCGACTGAGCACACACTCACTGTATATGTCTCTACCTGTGTCTGTGTATATCTGTGTGTTTGTATATACGCGTATGTGTATTTGTGTGTGCGCATGTGGATGGGTATATCTGTATACGCATATGTATATTGTGTGTGCACATCTGTGTGTTTGTGTATACACATGTGTATATCTGTGTGTCTATATCATATGTGTATTTGTGTGTGTATCCATGTGTTTGTGTATACACACATTTGTGTATATGCATGTGTATATCTCTCTGTGTGTGTATATCATATGTGTATTTGTGTGTGTGCATCTGTGTGTTTGTGTATATGCATGTGTCTTTGTGTGTACACATGTGTATATCTGTGTGTTTGTGTATATCATATGTGTATTTGTGTGTGTATCTGTGTTTGTGTATACGCATATGTGTATTTGTGTGTACATATGTGTATATCTCTGTGTATACGCATATGTGTATTGTGTGTGCATGTGTGTATCTGTGTTTGTGTATACGCATATGTGTATTTGTGTGTGTGTATCTGTGTTTGTGTATATGCATATGTGTCTTTGTATGTACACATGTGTATATCTGTGTTTGTGTATACGCATATGTGTATTTGTGTGTATCTGTGTTTGTGTATACGCATATGTGTATTGTGTGTGCATGTGTATATCTCTGTGTTTGTGTATATGCATATGTGTATTTGTGTGCATGTTTGTGTGTATGTGTGTCCCACACCATGTATTTCTATAAACTTTTCTTTGTTTTTCCCTTTCTCCATCCTTTTGTCATAAAGAGACCCAAAGAGCAGTTCATCACCTAGAAAGCAAAAGGGTGACCCACAGGAATTAAATGTTGCCATGTGTCTTTCTTGACAGACAGACAGACACCAAGGCCCCACATCTGCACCAGGGCCTTCCGTTTCCTCTTCCCCTTCCTGTTGGGTATTTCTGTCCCTTGAAGGCCATCAAAGCCTCGGATGTCCGTGGGCTGGGACCTGCCCCGCCCCACCGGCCGCTGTTGGCCGCTGACTGCTTGCTCGTCCCTCCTGCTCCCCGCCTCAGCTCCCTGCCCGGTGACAATTCCAACAGATGAAAGTTGCCCTGCCAGCGATTCCAAGCACAGGACTTTCCAAAGCTGAGACCATCTGAAATGGGGGGACACTCCCGGCCAGGTCGCCTCCCACAGTGGTGTCCCCAGGCTTACTGGGGGCCAGGTCATAGGTGGCTGTCCATCCCTCGCCCCCCAGAGCTCAGCTCTCCACTGAGCCCCACCGCCCGCTTGGAGCCCCGCCNTTCACTTTTCACTTTCATGCATTGGAGAAGGAAATGGCAAACCACTCCAGTATTCTTGCCTGGAGAATCCCAGGGACAGAGGAGCCTAGTGGGCTGCCGTCTATGGGGTCGCACAGAGTGGGACACGACTGAAGCGACTTAGCAGCAGCAGCAGCAGCAGCAGCAGCAGAGGGTATGGGAGGCAGAGTGTAGTCTCCAAATCCATTTGAAAATGAGAAAGTATTAGCTGCTCAGTCGTGTCCGACTCTTTGCTACTCCATGGACTGTAGCCTGCCAGGCTCCTCTAGTCCATAGAATTCTCCAGGCAAGGATACTGGAGTCAGTAGCCTTTCCCTTCTCCAGGGGATCTTCCCGACCTTGGGATCGAACCCAGGTCTTCTGCATCGCAAGCAGATTCTTTACCGTCTGAGCCCTAAAAATCCATTTACTGTGTTAAAAATAACCATCACTGTCAGCGTGGATGCTCGTCTTGACACTTGACATTGCCTGGTTCGACTGTCCTGCTCCTGGACCTTGTCCTCTTAGCTAGAGGTTGTGCAGGGCGAAAGCACCTTCCCCAGTAGAGGATCTTCCGAGGACCCCCAGGGACCCCGCCCAGTGCGGTGGTCTCCAGTCCGCGCGCCGTGCTCAAGTCCTCGGGTCTGGGCCGCCTCCACCTGCGGACGCCGACCGGGGTTGCAGAGGATGCGACGGACTTGGTCCGCGGGCGCCCTCTGGCGGCAGGAGGGAGGCCCTAGGCCTTGCTTGTCCCCCTTCAGGACTCTCTGGAGCTCGCGGAGCGGTTCCCAGGGGAAGTCGGCCTGCTTCCTCTCTGTCCGCGTGCAGGTTCCCTGGCTAAGCCTCTCCAGGTGCCCCAGCCAGTGCAGGCCGGCCGTCATCTCAGGGGAGATGACGCCACTGTAGACCTTTTAGGAGGGAGGATCCTCCTCTGGCTCTGAAACCTGGAAAAATAATATTAATGCAGTAATGCCCACGACGTGTGGGAAGGACAGAGGGTCCCTGCGTGTTCCTGGGCTTCAGCCTCAGCTTGTTCGGCCCTTCAGCGGGGACTCCCCTGCTCTGCTCAGCTCACTTAGTTCTTGTGAGCCTGGGGGAGAGGCTGAGAAGAGCACCCTTGGGCCGTTCCAACAGTGAGCGTGCCCAGGAGGAGTCCAGGGTTTCGGTCAGAAGGACCTGGGGCTGCGGGCATGGACTCTGATCAGATGCCATGAGCACCAAGGCCAGGACCCTTCCACTGCAGCTGAGGGGCACCCGTGCTCACAGAGGTGCCCCCGGGAGCAGGGACGCCCAGAGCAGGGCCGCCATGGGTCCTGATGTCACGTGTCTGGAGTGTTCCCGCCACTCTGAGACCGCCACCCTGTGATGACCCTCGTGGGGCTCAGCCACACAGGCGGAGTTGGGCAGATGGGCCTTTGTCCCGAAAGACATTCCTCCCCAGGAAGCCTTGGGCTCTGGCTCCAGCCCCAGAAGAGGGCTGCCACGTTGGGGTGCATGCTACACCTCCATGTGTGGGGCTCAGGTCCGCTTTCAGCCAAGGCTTGGCTCGCTCTAGCCAGCCCCAGCCCTTTGGGGCAGCATTCACTCCGGACCCACAGGCCCAGCAGCAGGGAGGCCCCTTCCTCTCTGTAGCTCCCCTTGGCCAACCTCCCTCCCTGCTGGGCCGTGTCCTCTCCTGACTGTCCTCAAGGCAGGCTGGTGATGTTCCTGGGGTGCCTGAGGCTTCAGGGTAGTGGAGGGACCGCCCGGCCCGGTTCTCATGGCCCTATCTCGTGGAAGGGGCTGACTCCGTGCACTAGGGGAGAGGTGCCACCGGGCCCCAGGTGCTTGCTCCCCGTCATGCCGGGTCACCTCTGGCTGCCCTGACAATGCCCTCTCTGCCAGGAACTCAGCTCCAGACTCTGTGCTTGGGGGCCTGCCCTGCCCTGACACACTGGAGTACCACCCCCACGGCCGTAGAAAGAGCTGGATTTTGAAGCAAAATGACCCAGACTACAAATCTGGCCACGCATTGCTGATTTTATGACTTTAAGTCATTTGGTCTCTCTGAGGCTCATTTCCTGTTTATAAAATAGGAGTGATACCGCTTCTCTCATATGCCTATTACAAGGGTCTGGGCATAGAGTGTGAGCTCCATCCATGCTTCTGGTTTTTCTGGTCACCATGAGCCTGGCCTGGGAGCTCACCCCACAGCTCTCAGCTCCATCCAGGCAGGATCACCTGGCTCCAGCCACGTAGGCCAGGCCCACACAGCATGGGCCCTGGCGGCGGCTCCGGGTGGGGCCATCAGGGGCCGTGCAGAGCTGTGGGGGCCGTGCTGGACCCTGCCACGTGGTGACGCCCACACAGCCAAGCTGGCAGTAGGCTGTTCCTTTCGGGAGCTTGGCCAGGGGGCAGGTCAGCTTCGAGTTCTGCGGAGAGTAGGGGACAGGCCCCGAGGCACTGCCCCTGGCCTCACGGCCGTAGCCCCCCCCACAGGTGGCCCTGATGAAGCAGATGCGCGAGGAGCAGCAGCGGCGGCGGCTGGTGGAGACCAAGCGGACCCGGGAGATCGCGCAGCTCAGGAAGGAGCAGCGGCGGCAGGAGGTGAGGGCGCCTCCAGGCCCAGCCTGTCTCCCCGCGCACTGGCGCCCCTCCTGACCACCCGGCCCAGCAGGCCGTCCTCGGCGGTGAGGACGTGCTTGGAGGCGAGCGCGGCCTCACACGGGAGAGCAGGATGGCTGTGGGTGCCCAGCCTGGTCCCCATGTGGTTCCGAGCTGCGCCTGGAGCCCCACACCGGCCGGGACCCAGCACGCCAGCCGCAGCGTTCAGCCTGCAGAGGCCCACGGGGCCCAGCCCTCTGCCCCAGGCCCCTTGCCCCTGCCCTGGTTGGGAGAAGAGGCCGAGAGATGTGCCCTCCAAATACCGGATCCCCTTTCCCCACGACTTCTGGCTGCACAAGGCTGCCCTCCGGAGCTGGTGGGGGGGACTTGGCTCAGGGCTTGAGCGAGGGCTCTACCCCCTTCTCACCCCTAGTTTCAGATCCGAGCTCTGGAGTCCCAGAAGAGGCAGCAGGAAATAGTCTTGAGGAGGAAGACTCAGGAGGTAAGTGCAGGCCCCCGTGGGGGCGCTGAAGAGGGGAGGGCAGGCTGCTGGTTCTGCTCCAGATGCCCGGGATGTCCATTTTTAAAAAGAGAAGTCTCTTTTGTTCATTTCACATTGAAGACCCCTTGGCCCTTTCTCCGTCCTAAACCCAGGCCAGGATGGAGCGGCCCCTGTATTCTCCCCACCTAGCACCCCCAGGCTGGGCCTTTCTGTGAGCCTGGGAGCATCCTGCCCAGTGGGCCCCTGTCCTCTGGACCCCCAGGTTTCTGCACTGAGGCGTCTGGCCAAGCCCATGTCTGAGCGGGTAGCAGGGCGAGTGGGACCAAAGTCACCCATTCTGGACTCGGGGGCCGAGGTGTCAGCCAGCACCACCTCGTCGGAGGCTGAATCGGGGGCCCGCTCCGTCTCCAGCATCGTGCGCCAGTGGGACCGCAAGACCAACCACTTTCTGGGGAGTCACCCCGCGCCCACCGTGCCTGGTGCCCGCCCTGCCAGGTGAGGCTGGCGCCTGAGCTTTGGGGGCTGCGGGGCGGGGCCTCAAAGGCTCCAGGTGAGGGGCTCCGCACAGTCCAGAGGCTGAGAGTGGTTCCACTCTGGCCCCTCCACCTATGCCCCTCCCAGAAAGAAGTTCCAGAAGAAGGGGGCCAGCCAGAGCTTCAGCAAGGCTGCCAGGCTCAAGTGGCAGTCGCTGGAGCGGAGGATCCTGGACATCGTCATGCAGAGGATGACCATCGTCAACCTGGAGGCCGACATGGAGCGGCTCATCAAGGTGGGCCCGCCCCTCCGTCCCCCGCCCCCCCACTCCCCGGGCACTGGGGGCGGCAGCCTGAGGCCTCTCCTGCCTCCCCAGAAAAGGGAGGAGCTCTCCCTCATGCAGGAGGCTCTGCGCAGGAAGCGGGAGCAGCTGCAGGCCGAGAGCCCCGAGGAGGAGAAGGGGCTGCAGGAGCTGGCGGAGGAGATCGAGGCGCTGGCGGCCAACATCGACTACATCAGCG
>SJYA01003423.1:0-10725 GCA_006410615.1 Neotragus moschatus
CCCACTGCTGGGCATACACACTGAGGAAACCAGAATTGAAAGAGACACGTGTACCCCAATGTTTATTGCCATTTATATTTTTAAGCCCAACAGTTTTGATTAAAGCAACAATTATTTTCCTACAGAGAGTACTCAAACTTTCAGGTTACTAAAACCATCTCTCTAACATAGAGAATTAATCTAACCTATAACACAATATACTAGCTACTCTATTGCTCACTTACGATGATAGTAAATGTTTTACTAAGCAGATGAGAAAGAACATTTCAGAAGTCCCCCCCAATGCAAAAATAGGGAATAGTAGAAAACAGTTCTTAATTTACTCTATGGCGAAGTCAGAAATAACAGCTCCAGGCAGTATTCAGATTCTCATTTTCAAGAAAACCCCAATGGAATCACTTTCTTTCAGAACATCCAACTTAGACACTCAATATAGTGCTCCAGAACTGCGCTAATACAAAGTACATCAGAACAGAACTATGCTGTCTCATGTGGCTATTTAAATTAAATAACGTGGAAAATTCAGTTCCTCAGTCACACTAGGCATATTTCAAGGGTTGAACAGCATATGTGGCTAGTGGCTACTACACTGGACAGCACAGATGCAGACCAATCCCACCAGCATAGAAACTCACATTGAAGAGCAGGCTTCCCCAGTGACCAAATTTACAGTAAGACGGTGGTTCTATTCCACAAACTCCTTAGTCCTTTAGATAAATGAGACTTCATTTTCATGAAAATTATATTTTCATTAAAAGATACAGTTTTTACCCAACCAAAAATGGGCATAAGATCTAAATAGATAGTTCTCCAAAAAAGACATACAGATAGCCAATAGGCACATCAACATTGCTAATTATTAGAGAAATGAAAATCAAAACTACAATGAGGTACCAACTTACACTGATTAAAATGGTTATCATTAAGTTCACAAATAACAAATGCTGGAGAGGGTGTAGAGAAAAAGGAACCTTCCTACACCGCTGGTGGGAGTGTAAATTGGTGCAGCCACTATCAAAAACAGTATGGNATAGGCACATCAACATTACTAATTATTAGAGAAATGAAAATCAAAACTACAATGAGGTACCAACTTACACTGATTAAAATGGTTATCATTAAGTTCACAAATAACAAATGCTGGAGAGGGTGTAGAGAAAAAGGAACCTTCCTACACCGCTGGTGGGAGTGTAAATTGGTGCAGTCACTATCAAAAACAGTATGGAGGTTCCTTAAAAAAACTAAAAATAGGGTTGCCATATGATCCAGCAATCCCACTCCGGGCATATACCTGGAGAAAACTATTTCAAAAAGATACATGTTCAAAGCAGCAATACTTAAACAATAGCCAAGACGTGGAAGCAACCTAAATGTCCATCAAGAGATGGATGGATAAAGATGTGGTATAAATACACAAATGGAATGCTGCTCAGCCATAAAAAAGAATGGAATGATGCCATTTGCAGCAACATGGACTGACCCAGAGATTATCATACTAAAGTCAACTCAGAGAAAGACAATTACTGTATCATATCGCTTATAATGTGGAATCTTAAAATGTGAAATCATTTATGAAACAGAAACAGACTCGGAGATGTAGAAAACAAACTTACGGTACCAAAGGGGGAAAGGGAATGGGGAGGGATAAACTAGGAGTTGGAATTAGATGACACGAATTACTACATATAAAATAGATAAACAATAAGGTTCTTTTGTATAACATAGGGAACTACATACAATATTCTGAATAAACCATAATGGAAAAAAAATAGTCTTATGAATCAATGCTTTTTAAAGTCCAAGTACTGAGGCCACTCCAAAAGAACTATACAAAAAAAGATCTTAATGACCCAGATAACCACAATAGTGTGATCACTCACCTAGAGCCAGACATCCTGGAATGCGAAGTCAAGTGGGCCTTAGGAGCATCATTATGAACAAAGCTAGTGGAGGTGGTGGAATTCCAGTTGAGCTCTTTCAAGTCCTAAAAGATGATGTTGGGAAAGTGCTGCACTCAATATGCCAGCAAATTTGGAAAACTCAGCAGTGGCCACAGGACTGGAAAAGGTCAGCTTTAATTCCAATCCCAAAGAAAGGCAATGCCAAAGAATGTTCAAACTACTGCACAATTGCACTCATCTCACACGCTAGCAAAGTAATGCTCAAAATTCTCCAAGCCAGGCTTCAACAGTACATGAACCGAGAACTTCCAGATGTTCAAGCTGGATTTAGAAAAGGCAGAGGAACCAGAGATCAAATTGCCAACATGCTCTGGATCATCAAAAAAGCAAGGAAATTCCAGAAAACCATCTACTTCTGCTTTATTGACTATGCCAAAGCCTTTGTGTGGATCACAACAAACTGTGGAAAATTCTCAGAGAGATGGAAATACCAGACCACCTTACCTGTCTCCTGAAAATCCTGTATGCAAGTCAGGAAGCGACAGTTAGAATTGGACATGGAACAACAGACTGGTTCCAAATCATGAAAGGAGTATTCACCCTGCTTATTTGACTTATATGCAGCGTACATCATGAGAAATGCTGGGCTGGATGAAGCACAAGCTGGAATCAAGATTGCTGAGAGATGCCACATTCATCTGGCTCCTGAGCAGCTGTGGTTCCCCACAGAGAGGTGAGGGGGGTACAGGTGGGTCGTTGTCTGAGACCCCCCCCAATCAGTGCAGGCCTGCCCTCTCCACATTCCTGCAGGGCAGAGTAAAGACACAGGCCCTAGCCCTCTGCCCTCACCCCCTGTCATCTGCCCTTTTGGGAATTCAACACCAAATACCACTTCTCTCTCTTCCCACCCACCCCTCCCCACACACAAAACTAGCTCTTGCCAGTGTCTTCAGCTTCAGATGTTGTGAATTACGGCTCCACTCAGCACCTCACTGACTGCTGTGTTCAGGCTGTCTCCACCTTCTCCTGAGCTCATTAGGGCATCAGACCCATGGGTAGAGAACCAACAGCTCCCAGAAGGAAAAGAACCTCAGCTTCAAATTTTAAACCTTCCATAACCCATATGGTGGTGGTTTGGTGGTTTAGTCACCAAGTCGTGTCTGACTCTTGTGACCCCATGGACTGTAGCCTGCCAGGCTCCTCTGTCCATGGGATTCTCCAGGCAAGAATCCTGGAGTGGGTTCCCATGTCCTTCTCCCAATAACCCATATGCCTCCTCTCCAAATAAATGGAGGTCAAAATCTGTGAGTAAAAGCCAAGATGACATGGGTCTAATTTGCCCCAGTCCTGATGTAACTTGGGCAAGGAGAAGCAGGATTCCCTCGTCATAGCTCAGAGTAACTCACCACATCGGTCGGTGTTTCTTTGTTTCCACACAGTCCCACAGAGAAAATCACGTGGTCACCCTGCCTTCCCTCAAATCCAGCAGAGGCATAGACCACTTGAGCTCCTGCTTTTATCCATAAAGTCTGGGGCTGTTTTGAAGTTAGCACCATGGTCATGATTTGCGCTGTGGGTTCTTATCATAAAGACTTTATGTTTTACAGGTAGCTGGGCTTCTGTGCTCGGAGTCTGCTGGGCTGGTTTCGTGTCATGTCTGAGGTAGTTTCTGCAGGTGTCCATCTGGGGATGATGGTGCAGGCTCAACAGCAGTGATTTTTTGGGGGTGTTCCAGTCCCAGGTCCTCTGTGTACAGCTATCCCCCATGGTCCCCAACCTCTGGAGGTCACTTTTTCCCACTCTGCCTAGCCTACCACCCCCAGTGGCCTGCAACTTGGCCGCACCAGTGGCATCTCAGCAAAGTTGACAGGCATTTGGTGGGGACCCTGATGGGCAGTGGCCTGGGAGATGCAGCTCCATGGACACAGCTGGCGTTGGCTTCTCGGGAGGGAAGCAGAGGGGAGAAAAAGCAGAGGATGTGATTCTAATGAGGAAGAGGGACATTGAGACTATTTCAGCATTTCCCCTGCACTTCTCCACGTGGGGGCAGAGGTGGCACCTGAGGTTGACACGATCATGGAGGAGGGGGGTGCTCTTTAAGAAAGAACACTGCCTGAGGAGAGATCCCTGGTGTTCTCCTTACTTGCTGCAAGTAATGAATCCTTTCTTCTCCTGGCAGGGAAAAAAAAAAGAGAGAGAGAGAGAGAGAGACAGAGAAAATACTAAATTATGTGGACAGAATTAGTTATAACATAAATCACAACAGATTATATATTTTAAAAAGCTAACAAATAAAATCACAAAATCCAGGGAAAAAAAGACTGCCAGGAGAAATATCAATAACCCCAGATATGCAGATGACACCACCCTTATGGCAGAAAGTGAAGAAGAACTAAAGAGCCTCTTGATGAAAGTGAAACAGGAGAGTGAAAAAGTTGGCTTAAAACTCAACATTTAGAAAACTAAGATCATGGCATCTGGTCCTATCACTTCATGGCAAATAGATGAGGAAATAATGGAAACAGTGGCAGACTTTATTTTGGGGGGGCTCCACAATCACTGCAGATGGTGACTGCAGGCATGAAATTAAAAGATGCTTACTCCTTGGGATAAAAGCTATGACCAAACTAGACAGCATATTAAAAAGTAGAGACATTACTTTGCCAACAAAGGTCCATCTAGTCAAAGCTATGGTTTTTCCAGTGGTCATGTATGGATGAGAGAGTTGGACCATAAAGAAAGCTGAACATTGAAGAATTGTGGTGTTGGAGAAGACTCTTGAGAGTCCCTTGGACTGCAAGGAGATCCAACCAGTCCATCCTAAAGGAAATCAGTCCTGAATATTCACTGGAAGGACTGATGCTGAAGCTCCAATACTTTGGCCACCTGATGCGAAGAACTGACTCAATGGAAAAGACCCTGATGCTGGGAAAGATTGAAGGTGGAAGGAGAAGGGGAAAACAGGGGATGAGATGGTTGGATTGCATCACCAACTTGATGGACATGAATTTGAGCAAGCTTTAGGAGTTAATAAAGGACAGGGAAGCCTGGAGTGCTGCAGTCTATGGGGTCGCAAAGAGTTGGACATGACTGAATGACTGAACTTAACTTTGGGTACTTCTGGTGACACTGTCAGGAAAGGATCTGATTGGGAAGTTCTCATTGTTAGAAAATTCATTGTTATACTGAAGTTATTTTGTTCTCAGACATGTATACAGTATCTCTTTCTGTTGGAACATGACAGGCCTGAAAATGTGTGCTGCTGCTGCTGCTAAGTCGCTTCAGTCGTGTCCGACCCTGTGTGACCCCATAGACGGCAGCCCACCAGGCTCCCCCGTCCCTGGGATTCTCTAGGCAAGAATGCTGGAGTGGGTTGCCATTTCCTTCTCCAGTGCATGAAAGTGAAAAGTCAAAGTGAAGTCACTCAGTCGTGTCCGACTCTTCATGACCCCATGGACTGCAGCCCACCAGGAAAATGTGTGAAGATGTATCTAATCCTCTGTGGTTTTAGTGTTCCTCTTGTTGCCTAATCTCCCTCTGGTCAGGAGGATTATACTTGGCTCTGTGCCAGTGAGACATGGTTGGAGAACTAACTCTGATCTATAGAAGCTGAGAGGCAGTGGCAGATGTCACTTCTTGGTTGAAGTTCTGAGAGCCAGCTTGTGTGTGTGCTTGTTTCAGCTGCGCCCTGCCCCTTGTGGGATGTAATAAGTTCCCAAATGACGGATTGAACCTGGGCCCTGGGCAGTGAAAGCACAGAATCCTAACCACTGTACTACCAGGGAAGTCCCCAGAGCCAATTTAAATGACCCCTTTCCCTCTACCATAAGCCAATCTCAGCTCATGATAGAGGCTGATCCATCAGTCTGAGTTCTAGTGCCAAGGGGACATAGAGCAGAAGCTCTGCCAAGCGTCGAGTGACCTGTGATATGAACAGGGTACAGGAGCACCTCATGTCCTTGAAGTGACTGAAGATAGAAGTCCACTGTTCACAGAACATCACCTAAGCCACCTCACGGTAGTCTGGCTTTTCCCTGACTCACTTAATCATTCTTGGCAGGTCACAGTTTCAGTTTCTCAGCATTCTGACCATAGTTCCCAGGATGTCACTCATTCTTGCGAATTTGCCCTTAACATGTGAAGTCTGGGTCTGAATCCAGTGTTCCAGGTCCAGTCCCACTAGGGCACAATTGACCTTTTCACCTGAGATCTCCTCTGAGTAGCCTGAAGTTGCGTTTGTCTTTGTTTCTTCATGTGTGCTTTCATCGTCAGTTGTGTCATGCTGTTGTGAAGTCTCAATGAACTTGTGAACCAATAATTAGAACCAAAGGCTTTTCCCATTGGTCTCTCACTGTTTACCTGGGGAATGGATTTTTGGATCTGTCAACAAAACATGAATAATCAGCCTCAGAAAGAAATGGAAAGTTTCATTTGAGCCAACCTGAGGATGATAACCTGGGAGACAGCCTCTCAGAGAGTTCTGAGGACAGTTTTGAAGAGGTGAGGGGAGGGGAGGCCAGTATGTTTATGACTTTAGAATTCAGCGGGTACAGTCAAGCACACTCTTGCTAGAAGGTTACTGCTCTTCATTCAGGAACAGACATCTGAGTTAATGGTTTTAGTGCTTTTCCAAGTATGGGAAGATGCAGGAAACTGGGTTCATAAAATTTTCACCCAAAAACGCCTAATGATACCTGGCATCAGTTTTGTCAATTTTCCGAGTACAAAATTCCTCACTCTGATCTTCACTCTGAATTCCTTTTAGGGTATAATTTAGGTCAGTGACTGCAGTGGCTCACAACTGGATTCCTGTAGGACTGGATGGTGGGCAACAATCTTTGTTTCACAGACTCTTCCATTTATGTCTTAACTTCAACCAAGGTTTGAGGGGCATTTTGTGACTAATTTGGCCCACAACACTAGGAATGCTCATTCCCAGGTCAGGCCAGGATTTCTTTGATAGGACCCTGCATGTGCTATTAGTGGACTAGGCCCTTCTGACAGTAGCCCACAGCCTCTGGATGGCTTGTCTTGCTGGTCTATTACAGTCAGGAAATGATTCCCTCTTTTTCCCATAGCTGCTGCTGCTGCTGCTAAGTCACTTCAGTCGTGTCTGACTCTGTGCAACCCCATAGACGGCATCCCACCAGGCTCCCCTGTCCCTGGGATTCTCCAGGCAAGAACACTGGAGTGAGTTCCCATTTCCTTCTCCAGTGCATTAAAGTAAAAACTGAAAGTGAAGGCTCAGTCATGTCTGACTCTTAGTGACCCCATGGACTGCAGCCTACCAGGCTCCTCTGTCCCTGGGATTTTCCAGGCAAGAGTACTGGATTGGGGTGTCTTCCCATTGCTAGAGTTCTCCTATTACCATCATTGATCTTAGAGAGCTATCTATTGCGTGAATGGTTTCAAGTCACTTAGTTCTTGTTTTTATCAGAGGCTCATTCACACATCCGGTAATGCAAGAAACTATCATGTCGTCAAATAGTCAGGATATGAACAGTATAGCTAGTGAGATCAGTAAGGTCTTAAGCAAGTATCTAAGGTGAGAACTTCTGGTAGGTGTGGCTCCATGTCTCCTCAGGTCCTGTGACTTCGTCTGTTCTGTACAAGTCCCTATGTTTACAGTAAATGATCTACTGGTATTGTATGTGAATTTCACCAAAGACATATGTACATCCCAGGGTGTGTGGTGGGTCATGGTGATCCCTTGCAGGATTGAGAGATTCATGTTATCTTTTAAAGAGTTTCCATGGCTGGCACTAGAAGAATTGATTTTTCTCGTTGAGCAGGTGTGCCATTGGGTCAGATCAATGCACAGGGCAGATTCACAGTGCACACAAGAAAGAAAAATTGTTGAAAGTTTTGTCTTGCTTTAAAATATGAATTTATCAGACCCTAGCTCAGACAGACCCGGAAGCCTTTTACAACTATTATACGATTTCTTAAAGACAATTTCGCAGCAGAACCATCTATAGAAACCAAATATTTTGTCTTTTGGCCCTTGTGTGTTAGTCACTCAGTCGTGTCCGACTCTTTGTGACCCCACAGACTAGCCCTCCAGGCTTCTCTGTCCATGGAGTTCTCCAGGCAAGAATATTGGAGTGGATTGCTGTTCCCTTCTCCAGAGGAGCTTCCCAACCCAGGGACTGAACCCTGGTCTCCTGCCTCGCAGGCAGATTCTCTACCATTTGAGCTATGGGGAAAGAAGGTAGATGTTTTGTCTTTTGGCCCTTACCCAGCTATTAATCTTGGAAAGTATGGTTAGATAGCATCATCAACTCAGTGGACATGAATCTGAGCTAACTAGGACAGATACTGAAAGACACGGAAGCCTGGCTTGCTGCAGTCCTGAGTTAGCAAAGAGTAGGACGGGGTTTAGCGACTGATCAACAACCAGGCTATTAATCTTCATCATTCCGTGTGTTGAGCGAAGTTGCAGCACGGGCAGGGTTGGATGCCCAGTAAGATTCGCTTTGCACGGTATCCGTCGTGGCTTAAGCTGGGTAGGAAAACTAGTTCCAACCCCCGCCCCTCGTCCGCCTCAAAGTGTGGCCCCACTTTCCCACGCAGGCGCCCTGGGGTCTACGGCTCCCCATCCGTCGGCGGCGTGGTGACGCGAGTATTGCTCAGCCGTGGCCTCTGGCTCCGACACCCAATGGCCGGCCGTCGTTCCCTCGGGTGGGCGGGGCACACCCTAGGAACCGTCCTGGTTGGCTTGCGGCCGGGCGCCGCGCATGACGTGTCTTCGTCGCGTCGCGCACCCATTAGTTGGAAGCGTCAGCTCAGGGCACCTGAAGGAGACTTGGACGCACCTGGTCCGCACTCCTCGGCTCGGTGAAGGTTCGCAGCTGCAGCCACTGCCTGCGGTCCATGAGGAAGATGCTCGCTGCCGTCTCTCGCGTGTTGTCGGGCGTTGGCCAGAAGCCGGTGAGGCGGAGTGAACGACCCGGGGTGGGCGCGGGACTGGAGGACAGCAGAGGGCAGGGCGCGTGGGCTCAGAGGGCCGGGCGGGCTGGGTCTCGTGCAGCCGCGGGCCTTTGTTTAGTTTCCACGTCTTGTGCTGTACTCCTGGTCGCGAGAGTAGCTATGGTTCGGCCTCTGGCGCCGACCAGGGAGTGGGGGCGGTTTACAATGTCCGCGTGGCAGCCAGCCGCAGCTGCCGATGTCGGACTAATCGAATCGCTCTGGAAGGGCTCATTCGTTTACTACAGTCAGAAAAGGAGGCGCTTGGGCTTCCTTGAGTGTACAGTTGACTGCCTCTTCCCGGCCCACTCCTTTTAAATGTTCGTAACTTTGACCGGGAATCCGTGGCCCCGCTCAGTCAGAAGTTTCACCATTTGCTTATCCTGTCACCTTGGGCGAGAGTTTTTTGGTTTTGTCCTTCCTGAAACATGTCGGTGGCTCAGTTTCCTTATCTCTGAAACGGAGTTGACAGTACTTACCCCGTTGGGTGGCTGTGAGGCTTAAACGAGTGACAGGTATGCAGACTTTTCCCTATAGCGCTTGTTTCATAGTAGCTGCTGTCTGTTACATATTGTTACTGAGTGCCCAGTTTGGTATACATTTGTTAATCACCAGTGCTGGTCTCTGGAGGATTCACGCAGGGTTAGTGTCCCCAGAAACATGCCTCCTACCGTTTCGTCTTCCTCAGCCTTGAGCTTTTCTTGGCAGTCAGTTCAGGAGCCCTCAAGCCGAACCTAGAGGGAGACGCTCTGTCCCTTGCACACCTGCTTTTAGGGTAAAAGTAGCTTAAGGAAACAGCCGTGGTGCTTGGGAGGGTGGGGTTAGAGGTTATTTGTGGCTCCAGGGTTTAGATATGCCTAGACTCAGCTTGGAGCATTGACTAAGCTTGGAGCGTTTTGACCTCTAGGCATTGGGGGTAGTGTTACTTGGTATAACTTCAGACAAGACTTGGAATTCTGGCTCTAGTAACTCGCGCAAGACTTTGTGGCAACTCTGCTTGGTATGGGCAGGGAATTTGAAAAGGTAGAAAGTGTACCCCTCTAGGAATGCTGTTGACTGGCAAATACAAAGCTTGTAATGGATTAATCCTTATTAGCATGTAAGGTGAAGGACAGCCACGTTCCACTGTTGTTTATTTCTCCCTGTACACATGACATACCCAACATTTATTGAGCTCTTCATGTGTACCGGGCCCTTGGCTAGTTAATGTCCATAGCACCAATTTTTAGTTGAATGTAGGTAACAGAAACGTTTTCAACATGATAGAGGTATGTAATGTAATACATGTATATTTGTATATAACATAATGCAGACCTAGTCCTGTATTACATTAAATTTAAAGGATTACATTTAAAGTAAAACTTTGATTGAATCGGTGATGTTCTACAGGAAAAGAAAATTCTTGAGTTTTCAAATTTTTGTCACCTCTGTGTCCCTAAGAGCAGAGAGAAGTCATGGTTGAAAATCAGCCTCATTTCCTCAACTGTCCAAAGTACTCCTGATTGTGTTTTTGTTTTCCAGCAATATGTTGGCACGAAAGGCAAATGGCGCTTCATCTTCACCTCAATAAAACTTTGGCCTTTTAAAAAATCATATAATACAGCTCAAATCAAACAAATCAGATTTGGCTTACAATGACCTGCTAATTGGATAAAACAAAAATGGAGTATACCTTTATTTAGTTAGAAATTCTGATTGAGAGAAAAGGTTATTATGGCAGAAATTGATTACTGTGCAGAGCATTTCTCTTTATTTAAGTAAAAATAATTTTTTAATTTTTTTGTTGAGGGTGAGAGACAGTGAAGGACCTGCCCTTCTTTCTGGCTGTTTTGCTTTTTTTTTTTTTTTTTTTTTTTTG
>SJYA01003423.1:23000-38662 GCA_006410615.1 Neotragus moschatus
ACTTTTTAAAATTAAAACCTTTTTTTTTTTTTTAAAAAAAAAAGCTGAGAA
Source organism: Neotragus moschatus (assembly GCA_006410615.1). Classification (NCBI taxonomy): domain Eukaryota; kingdom Metazoa; phylum Chordata; class Mammalia; order Artiodactyla; family Bovidae; genus Neotragus; species Neotragus moschatus. The sequence continues at coordinate 23,052 of SJYA01003423.1, forward strand.
CCAGGGGGAAAAAACCTCTCCCTTTGAGTGCTCTGGTACCTCCATCGTGCTTTTGAGTAAACTGACCATTTTTGAGGTTATCTGACCTCTTGGGTAAAAAGGTCAGCTCCATAAAATCAGAGTAGTGTTTATCACTCAAGCATGCCAACAGAAATCTAGCAGCCAGAGAAAGTAAATTGAGTATGAGTGTTTCATTGTGTAGAAATGAAATTGTATGCAGCTTCTTAATAGTCCCTTTGTGCCCTTTGACTTGTACACCAGTGTAGGACAAATTGGAAGATGGGCCAAAAAAGTCTAGAGTACCACGCTAACATCTAAAGAAAACTTGGTGATTTGAGAGCTGGAAAGGTTTATGGGACTGATCTAACCTTTATTATAAAAGGGCCAGGAGACCAGGAGAACTATATATGTACTTTGAGGGACATGTGGTTATATAGTTGAGTTGGTCTCTTGAGATCTAACGGTCGAGCCAGCACAAATACCCACAGTGTGGTTTTGTTTATATGTTTGGTGTTTGATATGTCATATTTGTGTGCTGCCATGTATAGGACGAAGAGGTGGTTGTGCTAAAGGAAAAGGAGGATCGATGCATATGTATGCCAAGAATTTCTACGGAGGCAATGGCATCGTGGGAGCTCAGGTAGCTGAGGACTGGGATTGCATCATTTCCTGGGTTGGGCCCTGTCCCACATCTTTGCAGTATTTTGTTCCCCGGAGGATATCTCTCTGAAGTACTTGGGGGGCATGATGTGTTTTAAATGACCTGTTGCTTTCATACTCTAGTATTTGACCATTTAATAGAGTTGGACAATGATTTAAAGATTTAACTTTTTAGGTATTTGCTGTGTTTTACAAGTAAGCAAGAGCCTCTAGCAGTAGAGCTATACCTTTGTCTTAATTGATATTTAAGTACCCTAATTGCTTGGTCACATCCTCTTCGCCACAGCCCTCTCCCTGCTGTAGATAGTGCTGGCGCTGGTACCAGACCAGGAGAGGCAAGAGGTCAGGATCTTAAGGGCCTAGTTTGAATCTAAAACCAGCTTCTGTGGTTGTGCCGTCGTCCTCATTCTCATCAGTTAGTAAATAATGAACAAGTAGAGGTATAAAATCATATCTAGATTTGTTAAGTTTACTTTCTAATATATTAAGGTTTTAGCATCTGGGGTTTTGTTGTTTGAGGTATTTTTTTTTTAACCCTTGGTTTGCTGGGGGGTGCTTTTAGGATTGATAGTTGAAACTTTGCATGCAGAAATGTTATTGCTTAAGGGTTTAAATAGAATACAATAATACAATAGCAGTTACTTGTGTTATTTTGCCAGTTTACAATTTTAGGGGTGGGGTAAGCAGAGATAAGGTTGGGTAGGGAAGAGTTTGTAGGGACCGTGTCATTTCTATCTCATTTTCTGGTCAGGAGCTAACATTCGTAGCATTAATTTCTTCCCTCATGGATTTCTGTGGTTCCTTTCTTGCTTGTCCTCAATATTAGGTGCCCCTGGGAGCTGGGATTGCTCTGGCCTGTAAGTATAACGGAAAAGACGAGGTCTGTTTGACTTTGTATGGCGATGGTGCTGCTAATCAGGTGAGTAAGTGCCTCTTAACTCTGCAGTAGTGTTCAAAGTGTTGAATATTCATAGTTCAGTTTGTATTGATTACTAGTTGAAATGGCCATTTATATGGCAGGCTAAAATTTGGTTTTGTGGCCACATTAGAGATTTACATCTTGGCATTGTTTCACAAGTGACTTGTATGAGTGTACGCCTAAGAGGATGCTCACCTTTCTTCTATGTCAGTGCTCCACAGATTCTGTGGTGAAGGACCGGTTTACATTGTAACCCTTTGCAAACCAACTCCTAAACCAATACTGTGATGTGCAGACTCATTCTCTTGAATATCAAGGCATTTTCAGACTCCTCTCATAGTTTTTGAGCCCTGACTCTTCCTACTCTTCTGTCGTGGTCTGAGTAATCACCAGTCTGTGGCCGACACTCTCTGAGGCCTTGCTCTGGATGCTGATTCTCAGACACTGGTTATCCAGAGGGTCTCACAGGATTTATAGTCGAGCATTAAAAACACCCCCAAAACTAGGTAGCTGCAGTGCATTTCTACATGTTGGTCTTTTCCCAGTGTACTCTATACTACTGTCTCAGCCCCAGAAGCAAGTAGAAGTATTTGGTTTGTCACTTCCTTAGGTGCAAAAACCGAGGCCCACGCCTACCCTCCGAGTCGAGGGGAGGGTCCCACTGGGCCCTGCTGGGCGGCGGCCCGTGGTGTGAGCCCTGGGGGAAGGGGGCGGCTGTCTTCCCCAGTCCCGCCCCAGTCCCGCATCCGTGGTGAGGAGGAGCCTATCGCGCCGCTCTCACCCCTGAGCCACAGCCGATGGCGGCGTGCGGTCACGGTCTGGGCCGCCTCACTTGAGAGCGTTGTCCCTAAGGATGTCGAGCCTCAGGGTCAGACTTAGATGGAAGACGGATCTGTCGAGGACGGGTGGCGGAAGATGGATGGACGGCTCGCCGGCCCTGGGGGTGGGGCCGGGTTGTGGGGCCCGCTCTGGGGATGGCCAGGACCAGCCGGCGTCCCAGGTGTCGCGGGACCGCCCTCATGTGTGGGTGGCGGTGGGACCTCGCGCTGGTTTTCCTGGTGGCCCGTCCCACACTCGCGCATAAGACCGCCGCGTTCCGCGTTCCCGGCCCCCTTCTGGGCCCGAGACGGCCTCGCCTCACGTGGCCTCACGTGGGTGGCGTCCCCTGGCCTCTGCCGGCCGGTGGCATCCCCGGGTGGAGCAGTGCCCTCGGAGCCCTGAGCAAGGGGGCGGGGTGGGGAGCCTTGCGCGTGTGGGGGCCGCCGGTATGCGGCGGGAGAGCATTCTCCCCAGGCCGGCTGTGGCCCTGGGTGTGTCGGTGGTGTTGGGCGCGAGCCCCGTGAGGGTGGGGGTGCCAGTCCATCGCCCCAGGTGGTGCTGCGGTACCGCCCCTGTGCTGGGAGGGCCTCTGGCGGTGAGATCCCGTGGTGGGCCCTGGCGCCAGACTCGCGTCCCCTTCCCGCGGGTCTCTTTGAGCCATTCCCCTCGCCATGGCGCGAGGCCACCCCACCTCCGCCGCCGGTTCCGCGGCGTTGGCCTCGCGTGGCTGCACCCCGTCGGTGCCCCTGTCTGTCGGTCTCAGTCCGATTGCTCACCGTCTGTGAGCCATGCCCTGGTGTGTCTCGCTTCCCAGGCCCTCCGCCGCCCCATCCGTTGCCCATCTCGCTGCCGCCTGTTCGCCGCTGCCTACGCCCTCCTGTGTTGGACGAGGGGGAGTGCCCGTGACCCCCTGCTGCGCCCCCGCTCCGGTGTGCTCAGGCTAGAGCGCAGGTCGAGTCCCCGGTCTGCCAGTCGCCGTGTCCTCGCTGCCCGGCATCCCCCGCACCTCTGGGGCAGGTGGATGGACGGACGCCTAGGGTGCACGTCGACCGTCCCGGTGTGGCCTTGGCTGGGGTTCCCCGCCCCGGGTCCCGGGTCCCAGGGCGGGATGGAGGAGGAGGATGGTGGCCCGCCGCTCTCCTCCCACCATCCCCTTGTCTCTCCGTGTGGTGGCGGCGGCGGCGCCGCGCTGAGACCCTCGTGGACCCGAGGGTGTGCACGCGGTGGGGCATCCTTGCCACGGGCGGGACAGAGTGCTTGGGTTTCCTGGCCTGGTGAGCGCCTTCCCCACACCCCCCCCACCACCCTCCTCAACCTCGTGGGGGTCTTCGGGCTCGCGCCTCGCCCCCTCCTCCCAGCATGCCCGGCTCCTCGGCATGCCTGGCTTCTCGTGTGCTCGCTCAAACTTCCCTGGTGGTTCAGAGGTTAAAGCGTCTGCCTGCATTGCAGGAGACCTGGGTCCGATCCGTGGGTCAGTAAGATCCCCTGGAGAAGGAAATGGCAACCCACTCCAGTGTTCTTGCCTGGAGAATCCCATGGACGGAGGAGCCTGGTCGGCTGCAGTCCATGGGGTGGCAAAGAGTCGGACACAACTGAGCGACTTGACTAGGTGCAAAAAAGGATGAGTTTGCTGCACCACCTCCCTCTCACACACACTTCTTTGCCTCAGAATCTGGGTTGTAGGTGAGGCATTTCATCTTTTGTGAGAACTTTCTCTTACTGGGTAGAGCAGTGGCTTTTGGGGATGATGAAGCTGAGAAAAAAAATAGCACAATGAAACCACTTGAACTTTTTATTTGTACTTCCAGGGTCAGATATTCGAAGCTTACAATATGGCAGCTTTGTGGAAATTGCCTTGCATTTTCATCTGTGAGAATAACCGGTATGGGATGGGAACATCTGTGGAAAGAGCAGCAGCCAGCACTGATTACTACAAGAGAGGCGACTTTATTCCTGGGCTGAGGGTAAGGATGCCTGTGGTAGACCTGGGGCAGCACTCGCCCGATGTCTCATGTCAAAATAAGGGTTCTGTCTTCTTAGTGGATGAACAGGTCATAGGAAAAAAAAAACTATTTTAGTCAGTTGGAGTTAACCTCTGCCCTTATTTATCTTTGAACTTTTATGAAGTATAGTTGATTTATAATGTTGTATTTAAATCTTTCCTGCTTATGGACAGGTAGATGGAATGGATATCCTGTGTGTCCGGGAGGCCACAAAATTTGCAGCTGCCTATTGTAGATCCGGAAAGGTAAGATTTTTTTGGCCTTTAAGCTAGAGATTTCTAATGGCATTTATCTGTCTTAAAGTTGAAAGAAGCATCCATTGTGGCAATTTAGAGGTAGCTGCTAATTGAGGTGTATAAGACAGAAGCAGGATCCACTTGAGTCAGTTGGGTCCCTTTATAAATAACATGGTCTTGGTAGCTCACATCCTAGGAAACATTCCATGTTTCCCCCATTTGGGGTAAATCTTTTCTTCCAGTATTTCCTCAGCATTCTGCCTCTGTCTTTGTTGTGACATTCTATTTTGCCTTTTGGTTCATTATATGCCTCCACTCTCACCCACCCCACCTTAATGATAAGCCCCTTGAGTGAAGAGATTAGGCACTCCCACAGTGCCCAGCACAGAACTGTACTTATATAAGAGGCATTCAGTATAAGTTTGTTTTCTATAAATTAATATGTTTAAATTATGTAGTCTTATTGTTTTAGTCCTAAGGATCTTGACCTTTCTAGTTACAGCAGTGGAAGGAGAAGGGAACAGTGAGATTGGCCTAAAAAGAGGCTTACCTGCTATTTGAATTGGTGGAAGGATGTTCTTCTCCCTAAATCACTGTTCCACAACCCAGAAAGCAGACCCCTAAGATAATAAGTCCCTCTTAAAAATAGGGAGGAGGAAAGATGCTGTAAATAGGTATTAGAAATGAGAAGAGGTAACTGAATCAGTCAACTAAGAAGAAATTCTTGACAACTCAGATCTGATCAGAGTAGTTGACGGGGTGTATGTTTGAGGCTGTGCCCATCATCTCACCTAACCTCCACTGGGTTCTGTTTTAGGGGCCTATACTGATGGAGCTGCAGACTTACCGTTACCATGGACACAGCATGAGTGATCCTGGAGTGAGGTAGGGTAAAGGAAAAACTGAGTGTGGTGTCCAAAGTAGATGGGCTTAGAGTGGTATTACTTACATGAAAAAGCAAATGCATTTCAAAATTTACTTTTGAATCCAGACACCAGTTGGCTTCATGCATTGATTTAGCAGTTTAGTCTGAATCTGAAAACAGTGCTTGTTGGTTCCAATCTAGAAAGCATTCTGGAAACTTCTACCCTATGTATTGTGTATATGTTAACATGAGTACCAATAAAAAAACAATATAGGAAGGAATTGTGAGGAATTATCACCTAAAGCAGGTCTGATGGTAACAGTAGTATACTTGGGAACATTTACCTTTTGTAGGCATTACCTCAGATGCTCCCAGGGCATATTCCTCCATTTGAAAATGTTGTTCTGGCTGGTATGGTGCAAGACCAAGTAGAAGGGATATTCCATGTGTTGAAATAGATGAGTCAAAAAAAAAAAAAAAAAAAGACAAAAGTTCCTAACTCTAGCATGAAATGCTACAGTCCTGGAGGGTTGCATAATTAAAGAGTAGATTTAAAGAAAGCCATAAGAAGTCTTTAAGAGGGGTTCGTTCCTCCCTGGAGGTGACTGCATCGGAAAAAAAAAAAAAAAAAGAAGTCTTTAAGAGTGTAGGTTAAAGGCCTAAGGGAAAATGTTATAAAGAGCTACTTTTAGGGGAAAAAGCACTTTGTGTAATTCCGCTGTTTAAAAAACAATGATAGAGCCTTTGCTTTTAGTATTATTTCAGATAATATAGGACAAGGATCAACTATACATTCAAGAATTGGAAAACCTCCTCTCCAGGTTTTTGCCAACCATGCTGCTCTCGGGTCTTAAAGGAGAAAGGAAGGGCACAATTTTTTCCTGGTTAGCATTCTCCTGCCTCCAAGGTTATAGCTATCACCCCAGAAAACCATCTCCCCTGTCTTCACCCACTTACAGAGCCCCCTTCACTACCTTCATGCCCTACATCTAGATTAAAGAAGCAGGTAGCAACTGGGCTCCTATTGTCAGAATGCCAGAGTAGCCCAGCGAATTGCCACTATAAAGTTTAGACAGAGCAGTTCTTACAGAATGTTAGGATGCATTCTTGTATTTTGAAATATAATTCTGCCCTTCCTACGGACATGTAAATATTAATACGCTGCTGTGTTTCACAGACTGTCTGCTCTACTGGAATTGTTCTTACTTGTCACTCTGGTTCCCTCCCCAGTTACCGTACCCGAGAAGAGATTCAGGAAGTTAGAAGTAAGAGTGACCCTATCATGCTCCTCAAGGACAGGATGGTAAACAGCAATCTCGCCAGTGTTGAAGAATTAAAGGTACACTTACAGTTTTCACAGTCCTCTCAAATTTTGAGCAGTTTTTCTCTACACAAAAATGCTGCCACTCTTAGGTGAACTAGGTAAGGAAAGTACACACTGTACTCTCATAGGGTATTCATCGGTCATATTGATGAAGCTTTTAAACTCCAATAGCACAGTTCCTCTTTCCTGTAAATACACTTGAGGTTTTTAAATGTTCCCTCGCCAGGGTGTATGTTTCTGTCTCTACTTCAGAATATTTCTTTCTAGGTCGTTGTTACTTTTACCATAATAGCACCTTAAGTATACTTCTAGTACTAGTAGAAGAGTTGAACTACTTGGTACCTAAGAGGTGTATCTTCTAAAAAATCTCTTGAACTGTAATCTAATTTTTAGGAAATTGATGTGGAAGTGAGAAAAGAAATTGAGGATGCTGCTCAGTTTGCTACTGCTGATCCTGAACCACCTTTGGAAGAACTCGGCTATCACATTTACTGCAACGATCCACCTTTTGAAGTCCGGGGTGCAAACCAGTGGATCAAGTTTAAGTCCATCAGTTAAGACGAGATACACACACCTTCAGTGGGTTATTTGGCAGCAACTGTAAGGAATGCTTTGTGTTCTCAACTTTGTCAAGGAGGAAAGCTCAGAGAGAAAGCATGTAGATTGAGAGAGTATTTGCATGTGGTTTGTACAGTGTTGCATTAAAAGAGATGATTGCACACATAAGGTTATTTTAGTTATATAGGTCTAAAATAGGTAATAGTTTGCTTAACCCTCCAAATTATTTCTTTAAAATAGTTCTATTTGGTTTAGTTGTATACTAGTTTTAACACATACTTTAGTTACTAAGGGCTTCCCTTGCGGCTCAGCTGGTAAAGAATCTACCTGCAATGCAGGAGACCTGGGTTCAACCCCTGGGTTGGGAAGATTGCCTGGAGAATTCCATGGACTGTATAGTCCATGAGGTTGAGAGTTGGACAGGAGTGAGCAACTTTCATTTTAAAAGGAAAAATAATTCCTTGTATGCCTGTCCAACTCTGCCGCCACCTTGTGGGGGGATCAGTGTCCTGTCCCTCGCATTGCCCAACAGCATACCTCAGTTCAGTTCAGTTGCTCAGTCGTGTCCGACTCTTTGTGACCCCATGAATGGCAGCACGCCAGGCCTCCCTGTCCGTCACCAACTCCCGGAGTTCACCCAAACCCACGTCCATTGAGTTGGTGATGCCATCCAGCCATCTCATCCTCTGTTGTCCCCTTCTCCTCCTGCCCCCAATCCCTCCCAGCATCAGAGTCTTTTCCAATGAGTCAACTCTTTGTATGAGGTGGCCAAAGTACTGGAGTTTCAGCTTTAGCATCATTCCTTCCAAAGAACATCCAGGACTGATCTCCTTAAGAATGCACTGGTTGGATCTCCTTGCAGTCCAAGGGACTCTCAAGAGTCTTCTCCAACACCACAGTTCAAAAGCATCAATTCTTTGACGCTCAGCTTTCTTCACAGTCCAACTCTCACATCCATACATGACTACTGGAAAAACCATAGCCTTGACTAGACAGACCTTTGTTGGCAAAGTAATGTCTCTGCTTTTGAATATGCTATCTAGGTTGGTCATAACTTTCCTTCCAAGGACTAAGCATCTTTTAATTAACAGCTTACCTAGTGTACCCTAATGTGCACACACACCCCTGTTAGTGTGCACATCGGTGCTGAAGCCNAATGTCTCTGCTTTTGAATATGCTATCTAGGTTGGTCATAACTTTCCTTCCAAGGACTAAGCATCTTTTAATTAACAGCTTACCTAGTGTACCCTAATGTGCACACACACCCCTGTTAGTGTGCACATCGGTGCTGAAGCCTGTTCACACTGAACCATCATGTCTCATTAATAAAATTATTTATTATAACTTGGCAGGGGTAGAAGGACAATTCCATGTTTAAATATAACTACTTCGTTTCAAAGGCCAAATAAGTTAGTTTTCTCCATTTATACATTCAATGTAAACATGAAGCTATTTTCTTAACAATTTTCTATTTACATTCATATCAAACATTATTAACTACAAGGCATAGTCTTTATCGATTTTACCTTTTTTTAATTTTAAGTGCAATTCCCATTAATGTATGGAATGTATAATTGAAACAGTGATTCCCAGCCTTTTTGTTAAACACCTATTGTTCCACCTTTCCAGCAAATGTTTGAAGGTAAAGAATCCCATAATACTTTGGGATGTCAAGACCAAGTTTTACAATCACAGTTCTCAAAATACAGTTCCACTCACCTTTAAAACATATTCAGAAATATTAACATTTTTCCCATAATTCTTTAGAACTTCAAGTTCTTAAATTTGTTCAATGAACAGTGGTGTTTTCCTTGTAGAATTGCAGCAGGATTGGTGTGTATGTAACAGAAGCTTTAACAAAAGATGTCAGCTCTAGGCTCCTGCTATCCCCCGCGTGGCTGATTATAAACCCTCATCTTGGGTTGCTGGGGCCCCCTGAGTCCGTCTTCTGTACTGGGAGACTGCAGTCCAGAGCCTGCAGAGAAGACCACCGCTATGAAACAAACAGAAGTCTTCTTTAGAGTGAGTCGTAAGGAAAGATGAGTTCAACACAATACCACACAATACTTCTTTAGGATCCCTTATGGCAAAAGCTATAGTATGTACTTCTAGACTTGTTTTGCTGGCTAGTCTTAAAAATGCAATCCCTAAGTTAAAAACTTAAATAGGAATATGTTCCCTTCACATATGGAGGTGAAATTTCTATCCCAGCACAAGTGGGATGTGGCCTTAGAGGTATGTACAGGAGTGCCAGGGCATCTGTGCAAAGTAGGCTATTAAAGATGACCAGTGGAGGAGAATGAAAGGGTTTGAGTATGGCCTGCTGTCAACTCCTGTCTTTCCTCATTCCAGCCTAGCAGTCTGTTGACTTTGCCTACTGGGCCTTTACCTTCTGCTCCCTCTCAGCTTTTCCCCAGCTTCACCCTTGGAAACTCTACAGTTTGGAGTGTGGTTGGGTAGTTTTTATTTCCTGACTAAGGGAAAGGGGGAAAGCTACCAGCACTTTCTTTTCTACTGTTTTTATGTAAAAGCCTAACCACACCAAAAAAGCCGTTTTCTGTTACACAAAATGTTTTGAGGCTATTCTTACCGTAGTCTAAGGTACCTTAGGTCTTCCTTAGTGATATCATTAAGAATATCAGACAGTGTGTAACCCTCTTCAAGAATCTGAAACAAAGATCACATACATCAAGAGCTAAGCAGCTTTGTAATAACAGCCTAGGAATGGTTTGGTTCTCAGCTTACCTTTTCAATTGTTCTCGTATCTGCTCCTTGCAGTTGCAACCACTCGACAAGCTCCTTATCTGTTCGCTGCTCATGAGACCCAGGAGGGGACACTGAGTTCTCTGTAATGATTAGAAATGTGTTATGTTGTATACTGATGTGTAACAGTAAAAGTCTTTGAGTAGCAAGTTGGATGAAATAAACTATTCCAGAATGTAATTGTGCTGTGAAAAGGAAATGGATTAAGCTTGGCTCAGCTACACACTGCATAAGAGTCCACAGTCCTTGGTATCACCTTACAGAGATTAAAGGTATCATACATGAATATTTTAGTTAGTTTGGAGTTTGATATGTTATCTACCACTTTAAATGTGTTTTCCCATCTTTAAAATGCTTTTCTAAGGAATCATATCCCTGAAGTACACTGGAATTCAAATGAGGAGATAGGTGTGAATACTGAGTTTCGCTTCACAGCTTATCCACCCCACATTCCAAGAGGCAGCTGGAGCCCTTGTGTAGGCGGCACCAGTTGCGTAAGGCTGGCTGACTGAGGTATACCTTAGTCAGTAAACCACCCTTTTTCGGTGCACAGTGCTGAGAACTACTAAGCACAGATAAGAACCACCACTACAATCAAGAGAAATTTCTCTATCAGCCCAAAAGTTCTTGGGGCCGTCTATTCTTATCCTCCCTCACCCATTCTGATTTCTTTTCTGTCCCTGTAGTTTTGCTTTAACAGAGTATCGTATAAGTGTTAAACATTTATGGAATCGTAACATGTTGGCTTCTTTGTAGCTCATCTGCTTTTGAATGTAGTGGCAGTTCCTTTTTATTACTGATGAGTATTCTGGAATCTACTGGAGTACTTACTGGTTTGAGCTGAGAATAACCTCAGCCGTGTCAAGGCTGACTAGTAGTCTAGCCAGATTTTAAATGGTCTCACACACACAAGTCCCAGCAAGTGGAAAATCACTCACCACTGGAGGTGAATTGTAACCGAAGGTGGTATAATTCTTGAGTTTTCTGTTCTAGGATGTGCCGTAGAAGATTCTGGTACTCTCTCTCTTTTTGAACCAGGTGTTCCAAAAGTCTGGTCAGAACAAAACAAAACATCACTTAGAGAGCCTAACACCATTCAGCTCAACTCAAACATTTGTTGAACAGAAGTTTAAAAAAAATGGCACAGTCCTAGGTCAGTCTAGGATCAGATTTCAGCCTGCACATGGGCACCTTCCTTGTGTTTCCTCCCCTTGTAAACAAAGACCAGCCCTGCTCAGTGTGTGGGTATCTTCTGTATCAAAATGTATCATAAACCGAAAGATAACCTGATGGTGATCAGGAGAACTCAGCCCTCTTGTCTTCCTAAGTCAGGTCAAGGTGCGAAACGTGGTGAAGCTATTCCCTCCTCACTGGAGACTACGTCAAGATAGAAGCCTTGCTGCTGTTGACAGCTGGGGGTGGTGCAGGAAAGATGCTGCTCGGAAGGTAGGAGGGACACTACAGCCAGTACTTACCCAGGAGGACACTAAAATGCCTTGTGCTCTTGGTCTCACCAGCACTCGGGACAGACCTGCTTCCCTCACTCAGGGCGGCAGGTGCCTCCCTGCTGAGCCTAGCAGCAGCTGAGGCGTCTCTGTGCCACAGGGTAGGCGTGAAGCAGCCGTGTGCTTGTCAGCTGTCCCCAGTCAGGCTGGCTGCTATCTCATTACTAATTCTCTTGAGGGGGGAAGATACAGTGCTCATTGACCCTGGAAATCAATCACCTTTGAATCCATGTATAACATTTGATGAATCAGGTGATTATTAACCTTATCGGAAAACCATTTTAAAAGAAGTGCTACATACACTGTCAACTTTCACATTTTTTAAAACAAAAAAATCTGTCTACAGTTAAACTTCAGAGATTCCTATACAGGGGTGTATACAACTTCTCTTCTGAAATAGGGACACCCTATTGTAACCAGGAACACTCTGCCTTTAAAGAAAGGCATCCTTCCAGGTCCCTAGTTGAAGCTAGGAATATCCCCTTGCTCAGTTCCTTGGGGGATGAAGATGACTTTCTGAGACCTGGGTGAAGCACTCAACAACTCTGTCCCACCCCCGCCTACCTGCTGGTCTCCTGCCTCAGTTTGCTCAGCTGAAAGCTCAGGTGCTGCTGGGGTGACGCCTCCTGGGCAACTGCTGAAGCTGGCTTGCTCCATCCACATGCCACCCGTGCCTCGCTGGCAGGCGGATCTGCAGGGGGATAGTCCTCTTCCATCTCATCCGTGTCCTTTTCCACACCTTCGGTCTCTGAGGCAGGCTCAAAGTGGGCTTGGAGCTCTGAAATCATGGAAGAGAAGGATCACGGTTCAACAAGGCCATATGCTTGGTGTAGCTTATGTCCCAGGCCAGCAAACCAGGCAGGGAGGCCAGCCCAGCCAACGCAATGCTCCACCAGGAGACTGCTGACCTTAATAAAGAGAGTTCAGTTCAGTTGCTCAGTTGTGTCCGACTCTTTGCAACCCTATGAACCGCACCATGCCAGGCCTCCCTGTCCATCACCAACTCCCGGAGTTCACTCAGACTCATGCCTATGGAGTCAGAGATGCCATCCAGCCATCTCATCCTTGGTCGTCCCGTTCTCCTGCCCCCAATCCCTCCCAGCATCAGAGTATTTTCCAATGAGTCAACTCTTCGCATGAGGTGGCCAAAGTACCGGAGCTTTAGCTTCAGCATCATTCCTTCCAAAGAAATCCCAGGGCCAATCTCCTTCAGAATGGACTGGTTGGGTCTCCTTGCAGTCCAAGGNACTCCTTTTCCTATTTGGAACCAGTCTGTTGTTCCATGTCCAGTTCTAACTTGCTTCCTGACCTGCATAAAGACTTCTCAAGAGGCAGGTCAGATGGTCTTGTATTTCCATCTCTTTCAGAATTTTCCACAGTTTATTGTGATCCACACAATCAAAGGCTTTGGCATGTAGAGGAGACTATTACCTCTACCTGAAATGATGGTCCCCACACCGCTTTACAGATAAGGAAACAAGCTTCAAGATATTAAGTTAGTTAGGCAAGGGCAGTTGTAAAAAGGGACAAGCAGCCTTCCACCCAGGCCTGTGTATTTTCTGAATTTGCCTGGTTGGAGAGGGGAGTAATGAAGTCCTGGGGTTTAACAAGCCACTCCACAAGTGGAGCCTGGGCTGAGTGCAGGCAGAGGATGACAGGGAGGGAGCAGAGTAAAGAGAGGAAGCGGCAGTGTCAACAGAAGTGCCTCCGAGCCCCCCTTCCTAGGAGGCATCACAGAAGGAGGATCAACTTGGGTACTAAGCTGCTCTAACATTTGAAGACTAGAGCCTATGAAAGCCAGAGATTTGTGTAGCTACCACATGATGAGAGAGAAGACAGCCATTTAAATCATCAGCCAACTAGGAAGTGGTCCTGAGCACACAAGGTTCCAGGCCCTGAGGCTCAGTGTACTGGGTGTATCGTTAGTCTGCTTAGTTATGCTGGGGTGGGGGACGTGTCAACAGCATCAGAAGGTGTGCTTAGAATCACAAAGTACTGACACCAAAGGGGTCTGTGACATCATTTTCCTTAATTCCAAGGATGTATATAGCCCAGATGGGAAAGGGAGAGTAACAACTGGTGAGCACAGAGGACCTGGCTGACCTTTTCCATACCCACCATAGCCTAATTTACCGTGACCAAAAAGAGGGGCCCTTACCTGGGATAAGGATGGTGACCGCAGCCTGCACTGCTCGTCGGATGATGATATCCATTGCAAACATCCAGTGGGGCCTAATTAAGTGGTTCCTCAAGATTTTATTTACCTGTAATAACAAAAATCCAGATTTCTGATCCACTGTATTTTTTCAGAAATAGGCGTTCTTACCACTTCAAATTTGCTTCTACTCCGAGATAAAAGTATTAACCATGCTGGCCTGGATTTACGTTTCTTCTGATTGAGTCCTCCTCTAAGCTGACCCCAAGTCACACTGGGGTCGAGAGAGCAGGTACAGTGATTGGAGCTACTGCACAGGCCTCTTTGTTTATTCAACAAATGTTTGTGGAGCACCCGTGAAACCTCAGGCTCTGTGGCGGAGTCTTGAGACACAAAGCTAAGCCAGACATGGTCTTGAGCCTGGAGCAGCTCACACCTGTGTGTGCAGACACATAAGCTTAAACCACATACCTACTCAGCTGGCAGATGCCACTCATCCCCAAATCCTACACTCTGCTCTTTGTGGCCAAATGCAATCGTCTCAGTCTCATGTACACACACATTCAGTGTTTAGAGAACTGCTGGTGCTCGGGATTCAGGTGTAATCAGTTGAGAAGAGATGGATACTATGGGAGAAGATGGTAATCGAACTCCATGGTCTCAGCTATGAGCCACTTTGGGGGGTGTCCTACCTTCTGTCATGTTCTTTAGGGCCAAATGGGACACTTACAGCATCCTGAAATCCAAACAGTACCAGGTGAATCTGATTGATGGATGAGCTGTCAAAGTCCAGGTCCACCTTGAGCTTTAATATTGTGGATGCCATCACCCTGTGCTCCGGGCAGCGGATGAAGTCTCTCAGGATCGCAATGATTTGCTTGATGTGGCCAACTGAGAGATGCAACTCTTCTGAACTCTGATCACCAAGCCCCCAACCAAAAAAATCAAGTCATTGAGTAAGTCGGGAGTGGGGGGCATCCAAGAAGTACTGTGGGCACCTAGATGAACCACACTGTCCACTAGCTTATGGAAGTGGGGAACCCCCAGCTGAGATAGCGTCTCTGGTCCTGGAACTTCTTCCATGAGGCTGACGAGGCCCCCTCCCCTCCCTGGAGGAATGGGCTGCCATCCTCTTTGACCCCTTGTCAACCGCCCCCCACCACCAATGGGCCTTGTCGGAAGGCACAGTTCATAGAGGGCAGTGGCCTCTTACTAAAAGGACCTCATCCCATCCAAAATGTGTTAAAAGTCACATTTCCATCCACAGCCTTTCTTCCTCAGAGGCAGCAGAGGCTAACTGCAGCTGGGGGTTAGCTGGGCTTTGTGCTGCCATGTGGCCTGTTTTCCACCAGGGGGCAACACGGCCCCATCAGGGCCTGGTTTCACCGCAGTATTTGGCAAATTTAGGTTTCAGTGGAGTCTTTTTTGTATCCTCTTTTGTTGGAAAAGAGGATGTTGGTAAATACTTATGGTGATTATTGTAACTGCAAATGTTCGGGGGTGGCAGGCCCATTTGGACCTCTCCTGGGACCCTGCCTCGGGCAGAGGGGGTGGGATTGCAGCCCCCACGCCCAGCCTGTACCTGGGCCACGCACTCCTGCAGGTTGGAAGCCACCTGATTCTGCTCCTCCCAGAGGATTTTGTAGAGGATGGCACGGCGCTCACTGTCCTTTCGCAGCAGGAAAAGGCCCGGGTCCCTGTCTTCTGGGGACGAGGCTGTGCTCCGGTCCTCCAAGGCTGAACTCTCATCGGGAACACTGCGGACAAACGCACGTGACAGTCCTCCGCTTCCGGGGGGTGGGGG
>SJYA01003423.1:39919-52252 GCA_006410615.1 Neotragus moschatus
GGGGGGGGGGGGGGGTGGTGGGGTGGGGGGGGGTGGGGGGGGCGCGCGCACTGTGAGGGAGGAGCTGAGAGATGATCCTCCATATCCCCAGCCTCAGGAAGATGAAAATGCAGGAGGCGAGACTAGCGTTTTTTCTAATCCCCAGACCACCACGGTTTTTGGGGAGAAGGGGAAAGAAGGGGAAGAAGGAAGGGGGAAGGAGGGGTAACAGGGTGAGGATAAGGAGGGATGGGGAGGAGAAGGAAATGGGGGGAGAGGAGGAGGAGGGAAAGGGACAGTGAGCGACCACGTCACCCGCTCGCTTGCAATGTCAGTGGCCACCCGGCCACCCTACTGATCATGCAGACAGGAAGACTCTGGTTTACGCAGGACGCACTCTGTGCCCAAGGACTGTGGGGCAGTGGTACCTGAGCAGGTGGCTGAGCCGCTGCACCGGCAGGCGGGACTTCTCAAAGAACGTGTCAGGCTGGGCGTCGGAGTCTGGGGAGACGGAGCCATGCTCACTGCTGCTGCTGCCCGGCAGCTCTCCGGATGGGGGCAGGGTCAGCACAGTGCCCCGGGGACCCTCTGTCGGGGGCAGCCGGGAGGGCAGAGTGAGCACGAGCAGCTCCTCGGGCCAGGTGATCCACATGGAGGCCTAAGCCTGTGCTGCCCTAGCTGGGGGCGCCAGTGATCACCCAGGGGTCCTGGGTAGACTTCTGCAGAGCCGGGATGGGCCCAAGACTCTGCATTTCTAACAGCCAGTGGCTCTCCAGGTGCAAGAGGCTGAGCTGGCCTCTGACCCCATCCACAGCGAGGCCGCTCTTCTGTCAGTGCCCAGCAGGACTTACTGGCCCAGAACAACAGACACCCTTTAATCAAGGTCGGGAGCAGCACAGGGTGAGAGGCCAGGCTCCAAACATGAAGCCCCAGGCCTTGCACTTGGGGAAGACACAACCCTAGCCAGGGCGCCTCTCTCCTTCCTCCCAGGCAGAGACCTGAAAGCCAGGCTGAATGGAGGAGATGCTACCTCACTGTCGCCTACGGGGCTCCCTGTGACACTCGCAGGACACTGAGGGACAGTCATTCCCTGGGTTTGGACAACCCCACCCCTACAGTGCCCCCACTACTCTGTCCAGGGAGACCTCACCTGCTGGCTTGAAAGCAATCCGGTTCTTCTTGCCCTTGTGCACCTGCCTGAAGAAGCCCTCTTGGAGCAGGCCCGTGGCAGTGACACGTTTGTGGGGGTCAGGCTCAAAACAGGATAAAAGGCAGGCTCTGGCTTCAGCTGAGAGGGTTTCCGGAATCTCTGGGTGGATCTTAAACATCCCCACCTGCAATGAAGGCACAGTGAGGCACACACAGGCGCACACAAGAGCCACACAACCCCAGTGTCTGCCATCCCAGAGGGCCGATGCCGGATTCCAGCAATGGCCGCGCCGACCAGCCTCTGGAATACCACTGAGTATGATGTTCACTGTAGGTCTGTCGTATATGACCCTTATTAATATGCTGAGGTAGAAATGCAATCATCTTATATGATACATAGAAAACAATAGTTCAGCAGGGGAAATGATGAACTTTTCAACAAATGTGCTCTCCGTATGGAAACAGATACATTTAGATGAGTACCTCATACCTTTCACAGACATTTAATAATTTAATTTCTGATGAGTTAAACCCTAAGAAAACCCTAAGTAAGGGCATATATAAAGGTCAATCCTCATCCCAAGAAAGGCAGTACCAAAGAATGTTCTAGGCATTGGGCAATTGCACTCATCTCCCATGCTATAAGGTCATGCTTAATATCCTGCATGCTAGGCTTCAGCATTATGCGAACCAAGAACTTCTGGATGTCCAAGCTGGGTGAAGAAAACACAGATAAACCAGAGATCAAATTACCAACATTCGCTGGTAGGTTATATATTATACCTCTGTAAACTGATAGTAATTTCTCACAGTAAGGAGGGAAGAGAAGCTAAGGGTTTGGGAGTTGCTAGGTGGTGTAGTGGTTTGGACTTTGGTTCCCAATGCAGGGGTCATGGGTTTGATTCCTAGTTGAGATAGTAAGATACTGGCAGAGGCAGAGAGAGAAGGGAGAGAGAAAAGAAAAACACCTATTTTCTTTCTTGTCCACCATTGTGGAGAGGTTTCTGCATTGGGAGGAGGTTTTTGATTTGAATTCTCTCTCTCCAGCACTAGCAACCTAAATCACCCAACATGTCTTACCTTGAACATCACTGCCTGTGGTTCACCAAGCTCATGGAACGGAGGCTTGCTGGTGGCCATCTCAATGATGGTGCAGCCCAGGGACCAGATATCAGCTGGGGCGCCATACCCACGAGGGCCTTGATCAATAATCTCAGGTGCCATGTACTGCAGCGTGCCTATTGGGAAAAAATACAACAAAGATGGTGGGCACCGTGTTGTTCAAAAACAAAGTGTACCATTAGTAAACAAGTGTGTGAGCTTCACTCTCCCGTTAATGACAGATGGGGTCTGATCTCACGCATAAATGTTGCTGCATCTTTTCTGGGACTAGAGACATGCAGAGTGCCTTTAACACTAGTCACATTGAGAGAGGATCGCTCAAGCCCTTTGAAGGAAAAATGAGCCTGATTCAATTCAGTCAACACATCTGAGAATACCGCACAGAGGGATCGGAATGTGAGACCAATAGGGTCAGAGCTGTCTAGAGGAGGAGACAGGCATGACGACGGTGTGCTGAGCAGGGTGGCAGTGTGATGGGGGATACAGGCAGTGCTTCCCAGGTGGCGCAGTGGTAAAGAATCTGCCTGCAGTGCAGGAGACACGGTTCGACCTCTGGGTCAGGAAAACTCCCTGGAGGAGGAAATGGCACCCCACTCCAGTATTCTTGGCTGGAAAATTCCATGCACAGAGGAGCCTGGTGGGCTACAGTCCATGGGGTTTCAAAGAGTCGGACATGACTGAGCACACATAGAGATTAACA
The DNA here is from genome assembly GCA_006410615.1 of Neotragus moschatus. Classification (NCBI taxonomy): domain Eukaryota; kingdom Metazoa; phylum Chordata; class Mammalia; order Artiodactyla; family Bovidae; genus Neotragus; species Neotragus moschatus. The sequence continues at coordinate 42,870 of SJYA01003423.1, forward strand.
GGTATACACAGAAGGCACTGAGAACACAGGGAGAAGTGCCTGATTCTGCCTGGTTTGAGTCAGGGGAAGCTCTAGTTGTGTCAATTTGGGTGTCTGAGAATAAACACCAAGTCAGAATTAGACATACAAGAGACTTCCTGGGAGAAGGTGAGTGAAGGATAAAAGGTGCGGGGGCAGTCTCTGATGGCAGAAGAGCTCCGAAACAGCTTAGCCAGGCTGCCCAGGAGGCCCTGACCCAAAGGTACCCACTGGAAGAGCGCCACATCGGTTCTAGTACCTCCACTGTGCTTGGTCACTGGCTGGCAGTAGGTGGGGAAAGTATGACCTGGCCAGGAACACAGTGGCTGAGCCAAACAGGTACTGGCTGCGGCTGCCAGTGAAGTAGATTTCCTGCCATGAGGCTTGGCCAAGTGGCCAAAACAGGAGGACTTTCAGGCATGGGGAAGGACTCGAGCCAAAGCCCATGCATGGGTGGGAAGCACACAGTGAGCCCAGGAGCTCTGACACAGGCCAGGGGGAGGGGGTAGGAAGCATGAAGGTGGCAGCCGCCTGGGTGCAGCCCGCATGGTGCACTGTGTCTGCTCTGAAACCGCTGGCTTTGGACTTTTTCCTGTGGATCACGAGCCACCAGAGGCTACCACAGGGAAAGCGGTGATCAGGGAGGAGGAAGGCTTGTCAGAGAGATGGGGCAGCGAAGTCAATCAAGGGCTCTAAGAGTAAAATCTTTGCTTTTCCTTGAAACTAATCCTGAGAGGAGAGGGGACTGTGGAAGCAGCAGCAGATGCTGTGTGCTGGCAAAGACATTTATAATAAACAGCCAACTTGGAGGTGACATTGGCCAAAGGGCGAATCGAGAACATTAACGCACCAAGAAATTCCAGTGCCTGCCTCAGGATCACAACCATATGACCCAGCAATCCCACTCCTGGCATATACCCTGAGAAAACCACAATGCAAAATGATACATGTACACCTCAATGCTCAATGCACCACTATTTACAAAAGCCAGGACATGCAAGCAACCCAGATGCCCATCAACAGAGGAATGGATAAGAAGATGTGGTACATCTATACAATGGAATACTACTCAGCCAATAAAAAGAATGAAATAATATAATTTGTGGCAACATGGCTGCACCTACAGATGATCCTACTAAGTAGAGTAAGCCAGACAGAGAACAACAAATATCATACATCAACACATGTATTGCAGCTTCCCTAGTGGCTCAGATGGTAAAGAATCTGCTTGCAACGCAGGAGACCTGGGTTTGATTCCTGGATTGGGAAGATCCCCTGGAGAAAGGAATGGCAGGCCACTCCAGTATTCTTGCCTGGAGAATTCCATAGAGAGAGGAGACTGGTGGGCTACAGTTCATGGGGTCACAAAGAGTCAAACACAAGTGATTAACACTAACTGTGGTGGAATCTAGAAAACATGGTACAGATGAACCTATTTGCAGGGCAGGAATAGAGATGCAGATGTAGAGAAAGCACATATGGACACAGGGTGGGAAAGGGAGGGTGGGATGAGTTGCGAGATTAGAACTGACACATATAAACTACCATGTGTAAAACAGACAGCTAGTGGGAAGCTGGTATACAGGGGGTTCAGCCTGGTGCTCTGTGACGACCTAGAGGGGTGGGATGGAGGTGGGAGGGAGGTCTGAGAGGGAGGGGATATATGCATACACAGAGTTGATTCACATTGCACAGCAGAAACTAAGACAGCATTGTAAAACAATTATCCTCCAATTAAAAAAAAAGTCACACAACCAAAATAGGTTTCCTGAGTCTTGATAAATGAACTCAAAGGGCTCATTGGTTAAAGAAAGTTTGGAGATGCCACCTACTACATCTTCCTCTTGAACATCCAATGTCTTACTAGCATGTTTCTTTCCTGTAAGCATTTAAGGCTGTAGGACAGCTCTGACCAATAGGATGTTCTTCAATAATGGAAATGGTCTATTCTGTGTAGTTCAAGATGGTCGCCACGAGCCACATATGACTGTTGAGCTCTTGAAATGTGGCTGCTGAGGCTGAAGAAATAAATGTAAATTAAAAGAATTTTTTAAGATTGTATTTGATTCTTCCTAATTTAAAGTTAAACAAAAATTGGGCTGTATCAGTGAGTGCAAGAGATTAGCAGGACAAAACTGACGGCTTTGGTCTCTTGAGCTGGAAGCCTGGTGGGGAAGTGTTCAGTTGGCAGCAGAGTTGGGAAAGATGGAGGGCTGTAGCAGTGGCTGCAGTGTTAGGAAACCTCAGAGCCCCAGGAAGGGAGCCTCCAGTGACACAACATCCCCTACAAGCTCCTACTATGGTGAACCACACAGAGTGAGACCTCCACAGGCGATGTGCCTTCTAACTAACCAGTAATTCATTAACTTAGGAGAACAGTGCCGCTGTGCTGTTTATCAAGCTGTTATCTCTCAGCTCTGCTACACTGGGTCTGGGACTGTGCAAACCACATTTCTGCTCCGCCTGCTGCTCCCTGGCCGCTTGGGCACCTGCACGCAAGTGACAGGAAGGAGAGGTTAGCAAGTTTCCCTCTGGACCCTCAGCTGGTTGCAGTAGCAGTGGTTGGCTCATTACCAGCTTTTTTTGGTCCCTCCATACTTTCAGAACCAGCCTCATCTTTTCCCTTCAGAGTTATGTGCTACAGCCCAGTTAGCACCCTCAATGGAAAACTTTGAATTCTCCTCTCCTCTCTGTTCCCTCAAGCCCCAGGGATGGAGGCTGCTTTCTGATTATCAGTAAACAGTTCTTTCAACTAAATTCTCTCTGTAAACTTCCTGTGCACATCTGTGCTGTCGTGTCCAACTTTTTGTGATCCTATGGACTGTATCCTGCCAGGCTCCTCTGTCCATGGGATTCTCCAGGCAAGAATACTGGAGTCGGTCAGCATTTCCTACTCCAGGGTATCTTCCCAACACAAGGATCGAACTTGCATCTCTTGTATGGGCAGGCACATTCTTTACCACCAGCGCCACTTGGGAAGCCCCAAAGTAACTGTGGTGACTTCAATTTTCCTGCCTGGGTCCTGACTAACACAATCGCTAAAAGTTAATTCTTAAAAGAGCAAGAGAATAAACGTAGCAATTTATGAAGTAGTAGAAAATAGTAATAAACCAAATTGCAATGGCTTATTGACCTCAACTAAAAAACTGTCCTTAGTATAATGGTTTCACAATTGGAGGATTAGTCTGCTTAATGCTAAATTTGGAGATTTTCATTATATGGAACCATAGTGAACATCACTGCTTCTAAAGGCAGGGACTTCACAATGACATCCATATCAGTTATTTATTGCTATATACTAAACTACACAAGCTGGAATCAAGATTCCCAGGAGGAATATCAATAACCTCAGATATGCAGATGACACCACCTTTATGGCAGAAAGCGAAGAGGAATTAAAAAGCCTCTTGATGAAAGTGAAAGAGGAGAGTGAAAAAGTTGGCTTAAGGCTCAACGTTCAGAAAACGAAGATCATGACATCTGGTCCCATCACCTCATGGGAAATAGATGGGGAAACAGTGGAAACAGTGTCACACTTTATTTTGGGNTTTTCAAAGCCATAATGTGACTTCTCATATAACTGGAAGGCCTAGGGTAGTAATAGAAAACTGGGTGCTCTGTTTTACTTATTACTGTGTTCATAGGGAACCACTAAGTCACGCCAGCAGTGACACAGAGATGGATCCACATAACTGTTTCTAAGAGTCAAGGGACCATCTTCAGACAGCATGCATGTTGTGGGTGTACATGAGCTGTACCACAGGCTGGCTTTTGTGGAGAAAACCACGTGAAGATGCCATGGTGGGGCAAATGAATGGAGCAATCCTGGAAATTTTGCTCACCTTACATCTGGCTCTCTTAGGGGGTTTCCTATGATCCTTCAGGTACCGACATGGGTACAAAAGAAAGTGACCAGGGGACCCACAGAAACCTTCTTCTGGGGGTGGGGATGGGGGGGTAAGGGACTTCTTTGGAGAGAGTGGTGCTGGGAGGTCTATGCTGTCCCATTACATGAGTGAGGAAGGGCTGTCCTCAGAAGGGTGTGGGGCCATGGCGACTCAAGCAACTCAACATCCACTCAAGACAAGTGCACCTGAAAGGAGGTCACACGTGTCAGCATTTTCTAGAGGCCCCTGGACAGTGTTAGAGCCCAAAGTTTCAAAACTTAATGAAGTAGCGAAAAGAGAAGTAAGGTGCAGCTTTTCAGTTTCCAGTACAACCCTTTCCAGGGTTACCCAATTGTCCTGCCCAAGGGATGGGCCTGGAGAGAGGGGCTGCCACATCCTCCACACCCAGATCCTGTGAGGGCTCCTCATGGAGCCCACTCAGAGCCCCATACGTATGTGTCTCCAGCAAAGACACCGCACAGAGGACTGTTTCCTATGGGAGCAAAAGCAGCTGACAGCAGCAGAGAGGGGACCATATGGTTGGGGGAGATCATCACACCCTCTTAACAGCAGGTAAATGGCACATAAATCCTGGACACCAGATGTAGAACTCATTGTAGACATATCACTTGAGAGTCTTTTTAAAGGGAATCCTGCTCAAAGACAGCTTTCCAGGGCCTGCTTCCCTCAGTAGAAAAAGACAGAGAGGTAGTTATATGGTGCAGGGTATCAGATCAGGGTGAGGGGACAGGGGACAGTCAGCTGAAGGACAGGCCCCTGCTGAGGACTCTGGAGTTACATTTAGAGGGAGCTGGCAGCAGAGTTAGCAACAGCCATAAGCCAGGCCCAGAGCACAGGAGGCCACTTAGAATAGTGCTCATCAAGCGAAAACATTCCCTGTCCCTTTCTCCTGCCCATAGCCGCTGAGAAGGAAAGGAGGTAAGGGACGGAGTCAAGGCCAACACCTCGGCCCCTGCGGCCCTGCCATGGACCAGCAGGGACAGGGGCGAGGAGTCCGCCCTTTGCATGGGGACCAGCGTGTGGATGAGCACAGGCAGACTCTGAGATCCTGCAGGTTCGAATCCAGATTACCACAATCAAGTGAGTATCTCAATACAGTGAGTCACAGGAGCTTTTTGCCTTCCGAGCACATGGAAAAGTTATGCTCACACTATACTATAGTTGATTAAACGTGCAGTCGCATTATATCAGGGGCTTCCCTAATGGCTCAGCCATAGATAAACCCGCCTGCAGTTTATCTCCTGCAGTGCAGGAGACGCAGGCTTGATCTGTAGGTCGGGAAGATCCCCTGGAGAAGGAAATGACAACCCACTGCAGTATTCTTGCCTGGAGAATTCCATGTACAGAGAAGCCTGGTGGGCTATGATCCATGAGGTCTCAAAGAGTCAGACGTAACTGAGCGACTAAACAGCAACAACAAAGCATCATATCTAACAAAACAATGTACGGACTTAATCAAATAATCCTCTATCACTAAAAGATGCTCACCGTCATCTAATGATGCAAAGTTGCCACAAACCTTCAATTTGTTAAAAACAAACAAACAAACAAATGCAGTATCTGTGAAGTGCAGCCAAGCAAAGCACAATTAAACAAGACATGCCTGGGTATCAGCCAGAACCCTTCCAGTGAATGGATTCGGACTGCGTTTGCTTCTCCAAGTGTCATTAGGCCTTTCTTTCTGTTAGCTAAGGGTGGCTGGAAAAGTCACGGGAAAAGGACCAGGATATAAGGGACCATGGGAGACAAAAATTAAAATTACCTCTTTTGAGTCTAACAGGTTCAACACGTTAGTTATGCACATAAACCTGATTCTCTCAAAGGCTCCTGCCAGGTCTAAGTGTAAATGAGCATTTATTTCATTAATGCAGACTTCAGCCTCACTTGCTATGAGCCGGGTAGTGGTTAAAGTGCTTCCTTCCAGTATCAATAAATTTAATCCACATAAAAACCCTCTGAGGTAAGTATTATGAGCATCTCTGTTTTACTTATGAAGAAACTTGAGACACAGAGAGGTTAAGTGACATGTCCAAGCTCACAGAGCTAGCAAGTGGTTGAGCCAGACTTTGAACCAAGGCTGTTCACAGCCAGAGATCAGGAGAAACTTCCTGCCCTAAGTTCCACTCCTGGGTATCCAGCAGAGAGGAATGAAACCACATCTCCACATAGAGGTTTCTATCTGAATGTTCACAGTGGTATTGCTCACAACAGCCAGAAAGGGGAAACGATCTAATGGCCATTAAATGGTAGATGGATAAACAAAAGGTGGTCTAGGGACTTCCTAAGTGGTTCCAGTGGTTAAGAATCCACCTTCCAATGCAGGGAATGTAGGTTTGATCCTTGATCAGGGAACTAAGATCCCACATGCTGCAACTACTGAGTCCACACACTTTATAGCCCGAGTGCTGCCGCAAAAGAAGCCTGCATGCCAAAACTAAAGAAAGCCTGCTGCAAGGAAGATCCAAGGCAGCCACAAATCAAAACAAACCAAACCAAAATGCAGTCTTATGCATACGATGGAATACTATTCAGCCAGAAAAGGAATGAAATACCGATACAGCTACAGCACAGGTGAACATCAAAAAGATTCTGCGAAGCATAAGAAGCTGGGCACAAGTGTATCTTTCTGTTTATAAGAAATCTCCAGAGTGGGCAAATCTACATAAACAAAGACAGAATAGGTCAGTGGTGGGCTGGGGATGACTGTAAGGTGGCACTGTTTTGGGGGAGACGGGAATGCTCAAAAATTCCTTTGCAGAAATGGCTACACAACTTGGAAAATTTACCAGAAACCATAGAAATGTGTACTTTTAATGGGTACATTTATGATATGTGAGTTAAACCTCGATAAAACTGTTGCAAAACCAAAAGTGAAGGGGGCTCACCCTGGTCATAATGGCCCTTCCTCCTGTTAGAGCTGGTTTATAGCTATGGCAAAAAGCCTTCAGAGGAACACCGGAGGGGAGAACTTCAGGCCATAAGGTCGTGTGAAACCTCTGTCTCTCCTTCCAGGATCTGAAAACTTCTGGGCATTTGCGCAGAAATGCCTCGCCACGTCCCTCTGCACCCAGCCAGACTGTGGCACCAGGCCGTCGAGATTCCTTTACAGAACCGCTCTGTTTTGCAAAGAGCAATTATATGCAGGGGAATTTCCTACCCCAAATGAGACCCCTTCTTTATTATCCCCCAAACACCCCTGCATTATTTTGCAATGCAAAATTCCTGTCTCAAGCCAATTACTTGGGAAAATGTGATATGCTATAATGAATTATACATGTGTTTTCTTTATGAATTTTTTTTTCCTCCTTGGAGATGGTAATTATGAGATAAATTGTTGGGGGTTTCAAGTCTTTAAATAACTTCTTGCCATATCAGAGCCCTCTTGCTATATTATTACCAAGCTAACTGGTGGCTTCCAAAGAAAAGGGAAAAAAAGTCATTTTTAATTAGACTAGTAAAAAAATATGCCAGTCATACATGCATACATACATACTCACTGATATATACAGGTCAATATACATATATATACACGTACATATACACATGTAAGTATAATTATCAGAAAAAATGAATGAAAATTCAATACACTTCTTGGGAGATCCTGGTGGGGTCTTCAAAAGTTCCCCATTTTGAGGTGCATGTACCTCCCCTGGTGTTACAACTGAGAAGTCACTTCTGATGCATAAAAGTTCTCTTCAGATAGAGAATGCGTCTCCACTGTGGGCGTCCAGTGGCTGACACACAACAACTCTCTTGTTAAAGAAAAGTCTGTCGAAGCTGAGACATTATTCACCCAAACTAAGGCAAAGTCTGTCTACTCCACAGTCTGGTGTTATAGGGATAGAACACAGTCATCTGCCTTTCATAGCTTATACTGGAGCTTTAATATTGTATAATATTGACAGAGGATGAGACGGTTGGATGGCGTCACCAACTCAATGGACATGAGTTTGAGCAAGCTCCGGGAGTTGATGATGAACAGGGAAGCCTGGCGTGCTGCAGTCCATGAGGTCGCAAAGAGTCAGATACGACTGAGCGATTGAACTGAACTAATAGTACTGTAAGTGCTCTTTCATAATTCCATCAAACAAGAGCTTTGTGATCCTTTCATTACACCTTTGGGGACCATAAACCTTTACTTATTCAAAATCAGTACTTCTTTCCAAGGATCAAAGTTTCTGTTTTGCTTTTAAGTGGGAATAACAAAAAGCCATAGGCAGCTTTCGAGCATCATTCTACTCACGAGTTGGGTAAATGGAAAGCTAGTTCACAGGTTTGTACCACTCTTTGAATCCAGTTCCTCGCAACACATAATTGATTCTATCACTGACACACAGCAAAGAAAACATAAGTGTTCAAATCTGCTAAGAATACCATATTCCCCATAAGAATCAACTGCCCTTGGAAAATCATCATATCAATGCACGAGGTGCTGGAATTCCCTCAACTGACAGGCCAGTTTTATGAAGGACCAGTAAGATGTCCTGGTAAGTTGTCTGAAGGGTACTGTTACTCAGAATCACTCATGATTCTGAATAACGTGCTAATAACTTTTAAGAGATGCTGCCATTTTGTTGGAAAACCTCAAGCAGAGTGCTACACCTATTCAACCTTGGAAGACAAAGAGGAAAGTAAGGCAATCTGGTTGATGCAACTGGCTGAGCTTGTTATCCTGACAGAGCTCAAACGCTCTGAAGTTGGGGACAATACATGGTCCACTTCAATTACCAGTTGCACTCGGGTGTGCAGTGAGTAACTCCCAAAGGACTGCAGCTCCAGCAGCCTGACTCCAGGATGGCCACCCCCTAGCACGCTTTGTTCTGCTTACCAGCAAAAGTCTCCGTACACGGATTCACTCCTGCAAGACGTTTTGAGGTGCCGAAATCGGAGATCTTCACCACTCCACTATAGGTGTTTACCAGAACGTTATCACCCTTTGGAAAAGGAAGAACATCAAATGCTTAAAGACGGAGTTCAACAAACTCATGTAAAACTGACTTGGGTCTTAACCAAGGGCCATGCATCGCTAGGCAGACTAGATTCTGCTCAGTCCACCCCCTCTGACAGTGCCCACAGCTCCCATGATCTGAGATGCAAAGCGACACCCCGGAGGCTCAAGCAAGCAAGTACCTTGATGTCTCTGTGCACAATCTGGTTTTCATGCAGGTATTTGAGGCCTTCCAGGATCTGCCTCGTGTAGAATTTGATGGTGGGCTCCTTCATCGGCCCCCACTTTGATCGCAGAAGAGCTGAAAGGCTTCCTGGCAGACACAGCAGAAAGCTCCTTAGGGTAATGAAGATTCAAGTATACAGGTTCAGGGAAATAAAATGTGCTATTTCTAACCTGATGGAAGCACTTGCGCCCACATCACTGTATCTGGCCTAAGTGCATAGTCTTTCTTCCCTCTTTATGGCCTATTTCCCAGATGTGCAAGCAGAGAAGGGACTGGATGAGAC
>SJYA01003424.1:12647-26090 GCA_006410615.1 Neotragus moschatus
AGTTGAGTGCCGAAGAATTGATGCTTTTGAACTGTGGTGTTGGAGAAGACTCTTGAGAGTCCCTTGGACTGCAAGGAGATCCAACCAGTCAATATTAAAGGAAATCAGTCCTGAATATTCATTGGAAGAACTGATGCTGACGCTGAAACTTCAATGCTTTGGCCACCCAATGCAAAGAACTGGCTCATTGGAAAAGACCCTAATGCTGGGAAAGAGTGAAGGCGGGAGGAGAAAGGGTCAACAGAGGATGAGGTGGTTGGATGGCATCACTGACTAGATGGACATGAGTTTGATCAAGCTTCAGGAATTGGGATGGACAGGGAAGCCTGGCATGCTGCAGTCCACGGGGTCTCAAAGAGTCAGACACGACTGAGCGACGGAACTGAGCTAATGCTTTTTGCCTAAAAGAATTATTAGTATGAAAGTTGCAAAATGATGATTTTTCTATCATTCCTTCTGTATTTAACACTAGGTATTCTACTACAAGGAGAAATTTTATCTTCTTCCCTATTTATTTGTTTATTATCAGTTTGGATTCATGGATTCCAAAGGTTATAATCCATTGCTATCATGATTTGTTTTAAGGCTCAGTAGTCTCAGATGTAGTTAGTAGGATTCCTTTCTGACTTATATGTCTTATATAAGACATATTGCTTCAAATTGCTTAATCTTGATATTGTGCTCACTTCCTTCATATGTAAAATGCAGAGAATAAGCTTACCTATAGTAAGGCTTATATGTCTTTTTTTTCAGGTCTCCATCATTTTATTTTTTTGAGGGCTTCTTTATTTTCTGACACAAGGCTCACCTTGTACTTTCTTTACCCCAGCACTGGAATCTATCTTCCTAAGGAGCCTTGATTTCTTTTAAGGATGGCATTTATCAACCTACATTTGGCATTAGGTTTGCTCATTTGTACTGGAGTGTCATTACTTCTAGTCATTTCAGTGAACAGAGCTAGAAATATATGTTATGAATGATAAATTTATGCAAATACTGCAATTCCAGTCCAACCCCCAAAAGTTCTTTTTCACTTTTCCTTATTTCATATTTGTATCTCCCTTCTTACAGTGAGAATCCTAGCTTTCAACGTCAATGTTCTTACAAATTACATTATANGGAATCTATCTTCCTAAGGAGCCTTGATTTCTTTTAAGGATGGCATTTATCAACCTACATTTGGCATTAGGTTTGCTCATTTGTACTGGAGTGTCATTACTTCTAGTCATTTCAGTGAACAGAGCTAGAAATATATGTTATGAATGATAAATTTATGCAAATACTGCAATTCCAGTCCAACCCCCAAAAGTTCTTTTTCACTTTTCCTTATTTCATATTTGTATCTCCCTTCTTACAGTGAGAATCCTAGCTTTCAACGTCAATGTTCTTACAAATTACATTATACAAAATATATTTCCAGAATTGTTATCTACGAAAAACAAATCTACTTAGTAGAGTTTAACATTTGCTTGTAGTTATTTTTTTTTAGACTAACAGTATATAATCAAAGTAGTGTGTTCATAAATTATTCAGATTAGTTCTATTTTCTTTAATGCAGTTGTTTTTCTTTTGAAATAGAGTTGTGCTCCCTTTTTTCTGTTTTGTACTCACTTTTAGTTTTTTAACCCATTCTTACTGATGTGATTTTTAAATGTTTAACTTATTTTTAATTGTGGTAAAATATACATGGCATAAAATTTACCCTTTTAACCTTTTTAAAGGATACAGTTCAGTGGTATTAAGTACATTCAGATTGTTGTACAACTATCACTACCATTCGTCTCCAGAACTTTTTTCATCTTGCAAAACCACATGATTTGCTCTTATATTTTATTTTAAAACCATTACCATTATTCCAAAAGTCAAAACTATAAACTAGTATACTTAGAGAAGTGTCATTCCCTTCCTTAACTGTTCCAATCCATTTCCTTCAACTCCCGTAGGAAACCAATTTCATTAGTTTCTGATTTAAGCTTTCTGTGTTTCTTTTTGCGAAAATGGTAAAACATGTATATATTTTCTTATTTCCTCTTCTATTTCATACAAATGTAGCATAATATGTACATACTTTTGCATTGGGCTTTTTCACTTGAACAATAGATCTTGAAAATCTATATCATTTATACAGCTCTTCATAATTTCTTTTCCTTAGAGTTGTGAAAAACTCCAAAGTATTTATGTTCTGTAGTCATTCTCCTACATTAGAACATTTAAGTGGTTTTGATAATATTTCAATTACAGATAGCACAGAAATGAATAATTTTGTGCACATATATCTTATTATTGGAGTAGATCCCCAAAAATGGGATTGCTGAATCAAAGGATAAATGTATTAGATAATGTTAAATTATCCTCCATTTTGCATAGCTACCAGCAATGTTTGAGGGTGCCTGTTTCCTCATAGACCCAATAACAGCACGTATTGAATTTTTGCCAAAATGATAGTTGAGATTTCTCTGCGTACTTTAAAACCTTAATTTTTTATTTGTTAAACTTACATGAAGTAAGTTTCACTTTTTTAGTATAATATTCTGAGTTTTGACAAATGCAAACAGTATATAACCACTCCAACAATTAAGGAGAGAAAGGTTGCACCCTCACAAAAAAATCTCCTTGTGTGGCCCTTTTGTAGTCAATCTCTCTCTCCACCTCCAGTCCCTGATAACTACTGATCTGTTCACTTTCTAGAATGTCACATAAATGGAATGATATGACATATCCAACTTTTTTTTTGTATTTTTCATATTATTAGTGTCTCTTAACGTTTTAAGAGACACCTTTTCACCTCTCTATATCAAATCAAATCTCTTCAGAACCAGCTCTTTTCCCTTTCATGCCCATCTCTTTGTCTCTCCAGCTTAATGAAATTATTTTCCTCTCTCTCTCTCTGTGTGTGTGTGTGTGTGTGTCTCACCAGTATCTAAAAGAATGGTCATATGATATTCCAAAGCATGAAAATAAATCCAAATTACAGGCAATTGATTTTGTTGGTGCTTTTCCTCTTGAATATATTATTTTTCTTCAATAAAAACATCCCAGTTTTATAACTCACTATGATACCCACATAGTGGAGAAGGAAATGGTAACCCACTCCAGTATTCTTGCTTGGAGAATCCCATGGACGGAGGAGCTTGGTGGGCTACAGTCCACGGGTCGCAAAAAGTCGGACACAACTGAGTGACTTCACTATGATACCCATAATACCTTTTAGAACTAACACCCACAAAAGATGTCCTTTTCATTACAGGGGACTNCCAACCAACCCTCAGACCCAGCCCTAGGAAAGTTTCCCTTCTAGGCGGGAGAGAAGGCGAACATGGCAGCGCGTTGGTGGCGTTGGTGTGTCTCTGCAATCATGGCGGTGGCACTGCTGCTCGTTTTCGGGGTTCCCTCAGCCTCTGCCCAGAGAAAGAAGGAGGTGAGGACGCTGTTTCCAGCAAAACGGGCTTTTCCGAACGAGAGGGGCTTGAGAGAATCTGTTTTGTTCTTCCCGATCCCTTTCCCCGTCAGTTCTGTGTCTTTGGTGGCTTCAGTTCTGCCGTTTTTAGAATTGTGGGGTTCGCAAGAGAAGAAACCGTAACACTTTGTCTTCTGGGATTGTCGAGTCTGATAGTGATGTCAAGTAGGTGACAGCCTGGCTTCTGTAGGCCTGTGGATAAACAAAGTTACGAGTTTTGACACTTCTTTGAATATGGGCCCCATCAGATGATGGAGGGAAGTTCGACTTTAGGTTCAAGGGGTAGAATATCTGACTCTGCTGTCAGTAGATGTAACTTCCTTTTAGACATGTAAGAACTATATTATGTAGCATTTTCACTTCAGGAATGAGAGGATTAAACAGAAGAGCAGAGCTATGCCAAGTTTATTTCACTGTCCAGAAAATTGATTGAAAGCAATTTCAGTTCAGTTGCTCAGTCCTGTCCGACTCTTTGTGACCCCATGGACTATAGCATGCCAGGCTTCCCTGTCCATCACCAACTCCTGGAGCTTACTCAAACTCATGTTCATAGATTTGGTGATGCCATCCAACCATCTCATCCTTTGTCGTCCCCTTCTCCTCCTGCCTTCAATCTTTCCCAGCATCAGGATATTTTTCATTGAGTCAGTTCTTCGCATCAGGTGGCCAAAGTATTGGAGTTTCAGCTTTAGCGTCAGTCCTTCCAATATTCAGGACTGATTTCCTTTAGGATGGACTGGTTGGATCTCCTTGCCGTCCAAGGGACTCTCAAGAGTCTTCTCCAAAACCACAGTTCAAAAGCATCAATTCTTCCGGGCTCAGCTTTCTTTCTTTACCGGAGTGAAGTTCTTAAGCCATTTTCAACCATTTACCAAATATCAAGCGTGCCAGCCATTGTTCTGGGAACTTAGTATACATAAGTGAACAAAACTAAGGTCCCTCCTTGTGGAATTTACTGGCTTTGACAAGTGGAGATACAATGTTCTTTACTCACTGTTAAGCAATCCCAAGTGAGGATTTTTAACATTATTGTTTTGAAACATTTGTGACTTAGAGCCGTTTGCTCTTAAGAGCTTTACGAATTACTAACAATTGTTTATGCACTCTAATTTTATAAATGAGGAAACCTAAATCCTAAGCTTACACGGTTAACTGTTGAAGAACAAAGACTAAGATCTTTGGTTAGTCTTATGCTATTTCCTGTACATTTTGTGCTTCCTTTTGTACACAATACCTGTGTGTTCATGCCTCCTAAGGCGCTTTAGTTNTAACAATTGTTTATGCACTCTAATTTTATAAATGAGGAAACCTAAATCCTAAGCTTACACGGTTAACTGTTGAAGAACAAAGACTAAGATCTTTGGTTAGTCTTATGCTATTTCCTGTACATTTTGTGCTTCCTTTTGTACACAATACCTGTGTGTTCATGCCTCCTAAGGCGCTTTAGTTGTGTCTGACTCTTTGTGACCCCATGGACTGTAGCCCACCAGGCTCCTCTGTCCGTGGAATTCTCCAGGCAGGAATACTGGAGTGGGTTGCCATGCCCTCCTCCAGGGGATCTTCCCCACCCAGGTATTGGACCTCTCATCTCACACGCACTTTAAAAATACTATTTAATCAGCTCAGATGCTTGTCAACTTGAGCTGAATTTTAAAAGAACCTGCCTTCTCTGTTGCTGAATATTTGTCCTATTCCATAAACAAAGGTGGCATATTAAAACGAGTTAATTATTAGATTGGCAAAAAGTGAAGTTAAAATATACAATATACAAAGTGTACAAAATGAGCAAGCACCTACACTAGAACTGGAAATTGATGGGCTTTTTAAGGAGGATTCCAAACCATTTTTTTACATGGAAAATAAGATGTAGAGCAATACATAGTTTTATATTCTGAAGACCTTTTATGTTAAAAAAAAAAACCCTACAAGTTAGGTATACATAGAAAGAAACCTTTGTAAGAGTATAGAACAGTGGCTACCTCTGGATATTTGGGATTGTTCATTAGGGGAAAACTTTAACTTTTTGCCTTGTATGCTGGTATTGTCTAAATTTCTACAACCACCACTTATCCTTTTTAAGTAAAAAAGTGTAGATTTTTAATAACCAGTATTTCTACTAATTAAATTATTTATTCATTTAACCTCTCACTAAACTAGCAGGGGATAAAGTACTTTTAAAAGGGATCAGCAATGAATTGTGCACTTTAAAATTGTTAACACAGTAGATTTTATGTTATGTGAATTTTATCTCAATAAAATATTTTAAGGAATCAGATTCTAACTCCCCTCTCACCGTGCCCACTGTTCAAGACTGTTATGCTCTTGCAAATTTATTGCCATAACTTGTCTAACTGATCGTCCTTGAACTCATCCTTTATAGTGTTGCCGGAGATGGTAAGGAGAAAAACTGAAAACCAAAAGGTTAAAAAAATGTATTTTGCAAAGTACAAAAGAACTTATATAATCTGTTTCTTTGCAGACTCATCTCAGTTCAAGCTCCTCCCTATACTGGCTGCAAGTCATGTGGGATCTTAGTTCCCTGACCAGGGATCGAACCTGGGCCCCATGAGTGAAAGCACTGAATCTAAACCTATGGGCTGCCAGGAATTCCCTGGAAAAGAGTCAATGCACAAAGCATACCGAAACATTAAAAAATGGTCTTAATAATGCTAGGATGACAGATAGTTTTCCCTCCATTTTCTCAGTTTTCAAAATATTGTGTAAAATTTTAAAGAGCATATATGTTAATGTAATCTAAGTGATCTTTAGCCAGTTACTCTGAGTCTCATTTTCCTTAAAATAGAATGGGAAAATGCCTATTTCTTTCCATATTGTGAAAATTAAAGAAGATGGGGCCTGTAAAGTGCCTAATATATCTGGCATGTAGAAGACATTAGATGAATATTATAAAATAAAATTGTGTTTCTCTGCAGTATACATTTTTAAAAATTTGTCTGTGTTGAGTCTCAGTTGTGGCCTGTGGGATCTCCATTGTGTTATGTGGGATCTTTCATTGAGGCAAATGGACTCACCAGTTGTGGGAGCTGGCTTAGTAGTTGTGGCGCATGGGGCCAGTTGCTCCACAGCATGTAAGGTCTTAGTTCCCCAACCAGGGATCAAACTCACGTCCCCTGCATTGCAAGGTGTACTCTTAATCACTAGACCACCAGGGAAATCCCAATATATAATATTTTTCAGTTGATCTTTTTGTGTAAAGATTTTATGAAGATTATTCAGAAAATAAAATTATCTGCATATTTTGACAAGTCAGGCAATACTGAAAAAACTTGTATATTCTCTGACATTGCTTTGAGAACTGATACATAAAAATGTCACATGCACAAAACCCCAGCAGTTACTTAGAAAATACCTTATTACCAAGAACCAGGGCTCAATAGCATTGCAAAACAAGCAAATTGAGACATCCTCCAAAGATAAAACATCAAGAAGAAGGGATAGTGGAATATTTTAGCCCTATCCAGGAAACATGTAAACTGAGAATGGAGCAGATAGCATTTAAGAATTACAAATACTCTCTTCTCTGTTTACTGTCTTTCTCCTTCGATCATTATTTGCCAATTATGTTTCCAGATCTGTTCAGTCTCACTCTTAATTTAAGGATAGAATTGGAAATTTATTCCTTAACCAGGAGTTTTCTAAACTAACATTTGTAGACTACTGGATTATCAGGAAAGCTAAAAATCAAGAATTTTTATGAATAAACCATGATGGTCTAGAACACAGATACGATGAAGTAAGTTTTAAGGGAAAAGGAGGTGCATTTTAGAGGAATTCAGACCAGTGATGGTTAGCTTTATTCTGAAATTTAAAAGTAATCTTAATGGCAGGATCTGAATTTAAATGATAGTGAATTCTTATATGCTATCTTTGATAAGTGATATTCAGTGATAGAATTTGTAATTGTTAAAGCTTAATCTACTTTGCTAGAGCTAATTGAGATATTATGCAAGGAAGTAGAATAAAATTAAACTGTTGTCACTGCAATTTCTTATATTCCTAAAAGATTCATCATACTTGATTATTACTAACAGAATTAGAGATATTAATTGACTTCCTGTTAGCGGGATTATTTTGTGGCCATACTAATTTACATGTTTCAAGAGGAGAGAAAGACTTTAAGCTTACTACTTAACTTTGTTGGTATTATATTTTGATTGTGAATATTATCAGTCTTCTTTTTGTTTTATTTGAGTACCTGAAAGTAATGTACTCCAAGAAGGAGAGAAATAAATCTAGTGTTTTTTCATATTAAACTTTTGTTTTGAATAAATATATCCAGTGCAAATTTTAAAACTAGATGGATATATTTTCTCAAATGTTTTTTTTTTTAAACAATTAGTGGAAAGAGTATTTGAAATAAAGTTGGTTGCAAATCAATTATTACTTTGAGTTGCTGAGTTCGATTGATAAATCTCTTACCTTCATGTACTATCATCCTTGGAAAGTGTGTTTCTTACTAATAACTTTAAAGTATTAAATAGTAAGTAGAAGGACCTGAAGGGCGCAGGTGACATTTTAACTGTTTACAGTTTAAATATATATGTGTGTGTGTGTGTGTGTGTGTATATATATATATATATTTTTTTTTTTTGCTGTACTGAGTCTTCATTGCTGCTTGGACTTTTTCTCAAGTTGTGGAGAGTGGGGGCCACTCTCTAGTTGTGGTGTGTGGGCTTGTCATTGCAGTGGGTTCTCATTATAGAGCACAGGCGCTAGGGTGCACAGGCTTAAGTAGTTGTGGCAAGTGGACTCAGTAGTTACAGCTCCTGGACTCTAGAGCATAAGCTCAATAACTGTGGTGCACAGGCTTAGGTGCTCCCTGCCATGTGGGATCTTCCCAGACCAGAGATCAAACTCGTGCCTCCTGCATTGGCAGGGTGGATTCTTTACCACTGAGCCACCAGGAAAGCCCCTTAACCCTTTACTTTTGATTATTATGACTTTGAAAGATAAAGGAATATCTAGAGAGTGATTAGTGGGACTTAATGTAGAGGCTATAGGAAAATGAAACTTTTATTTCTGAGCCATAGCTTTCAGAAACAAACAAAGGGCTCTTAACAATGGATGAGAAGCACCCCTAAGAAGTTTCTTCATTACTAGAGATTTACTCCAATGAAGAAAACTTTTATCTCAAATATTAAGAAAATAGAAATTCTTTTATAAAATCAGGAAATACAAGAGAAGTAGTAAAAGAAGTGTCTAGGAATTATTAAGGCATTATATGTGTTATATTTGAGTTATCTTGAATATATCACATTCTTCAACCATTTCAGAAACATGTGGAGGTTTATTTTTAGGAATGATGTATTTTTTCCTGTTGTTTATAACTTAAATTGCTTAATGCTTATTTAATTTCTGTATGTAATTACATAGAAATTATATAACATGGGATCCTTGCTCTTAAGAATTTTTTTAATATAAATTTATTCATTTTAATTGGAAGCTAATTACAGGCTAAATTCTTTTAGCCTGTAAAAGAATTTCTCTTTTCTTTACAATATTGTAGTGGTTTTGCCATACATTGACACTAATCTGCCACAGGTGTACATGTGTTCCCCATCCTGAAACCCCCTCCCACCTCCCTCCCCATCCCATCCCTCGGGGTCATGCCAGTGCACCAGCCCTGAGCATCCTGTCTCATGCATCTAACCTAGACTGGCGATTCATTTCACATATGATAATATACATGTTTCAATGCCATTCCCCCAAATCAGCCCACCCTCACCTTCTCCCACAGAGTCCAAAAGACTCTTCTATACTTCTGTGTCTCTTTTGCTATCTCGCATATAGGGTTATTGTTACCATCTTAATAAATTCCATATGTATGTGTTAGTATACTGTATTGGTGTTTTTCTTTCTGGCTTACTTCACTCTGTATAATAAGCTCCAGTTTCATCCACCTCATTAGAACTGATTCAAATGTATACTTTTCAATGGCTGAGTAATATTCTATTGTATATATGTACTACAGCTTTCTTATCCATTCATCTGTTGATGGACATCTAGGTTGTTTCCATGTCCTATTATAAACAGTGCTGTGATGAACACTGGTGTACATGTGTCTTTTGAATTCTGGTTTCCTCGGTGTGTATTCCCACTAGTGGGATTGCTGGGTCATATGACAGTTCTATTTCCAGTTTTTTAAGGAATCTCCACACTGTTCTCCACNGTATAATAGGCTCCAGTTTCATCCACCTCATTAGAACTGATTCAAATGTATTCTTTTTAATGGCTGAGTAATACTCCATTGTGTATATGTACCACAGCTTTCTTATCCATTCATCTGCTGATGGACATCTAGGTTGCTTCCGTGTCCTGGCTATTATAAACAGTGCTGCAATGAACATAGGGGTACACATGTCTCTTTCAATTCTGGTTTCCTTGGTGTGTATGCCCAGCAGTGGGATTACTGGCCATTCTATTTCCAGTTTTTAAAGGAATCTCCACACTGTTCTCCATAGTGGCTGTACTAGTTTGCATTCCCACCAACAGTGTAAGAGGGTTCCCTTTTCTCCACACCCTCTCCAGCATTTATTGCTTGTAGACTTTTGGATAGCAGCCATTCTGACCAGCGTGAGATGGTACCTCATTGTGGTTTTGATTTGCATTTCTCTGATAATGAGTGATGTTGAGCATCTTTTCATGTATTTGTTAGCCATCTGTATGTCTTCTTTGGAGAAACGTCTGTTTCGTTCTTTGGCCCATTTTTTGATTGGGTCGTATATTTTTCTGGAATTGAGCTGCAGTAGTTGCTTGTATATTTTTGAGATTAGTTCTTTGTCAGTTGCTTCATTTGCTATTATTTTCTCTCATTCTGAAGGCTGTCTTTTCACCTTGCTTAGAGTTTCCTTTGTTGTGCAGAAGCCTTTAATTTTAACTAGGTCCCATTTGTTTATTTTTGCTTTTATTTCCAATATTTTGGGAGGTGGGTCTGACCTTCCTATGGACTTTATGATGCTATGGACCACCATGGGATTCTCCAGGCAAGAATACTGGAGTGGGTTGCCATTCTTGTCTCCAGGGTATCTTCCCAACCCAGGGATCGAACCCGTATTTCCTGCAGCTTCTGCATTGCAGGCGGATTCTTTACCACTGAGTCACTGAGGAAGCCCATGAGATATAGCAATTCAGTTTAGCCGCTCAGTCATGTCCGACATTTTGCAAACCCATGGACTGCAGCACGCCAGGCTTCCCTATTCATCATCATCTCCCAGAGCTTGCTCAAACTCAGGTCCATCAAGTTGGTGATGCCATCCAACCATCTCATTCTCTCTCATCCCCTTCTCCTCCTGCCATCACTCTTTCCCAGCATCAGGGTCTTTTCCAGTGAGTTAGTTCTTTGTATCAGGTGGCCCAAGTATTGCAGCTTCAGCTTCAGCATCAGTCCTTCCAATGAATATTCAGGACTGATTTCCTTTCGGATGGACTGGTTTGATCTCCTTGCAGTCCAAGGGTCAAGAGTCTTCTCCAACACCACAGTTCAAAAGCATCAGTTCTTCAGTGCTCAGCTTTCTTTATGGTCCAACTTTCACATCCATAAATGACTACTGGAAAAACCACAGCTTTGACTATAAGGACCTTTGACGGCAAAGTAATATCTTTGCGTCTATATATATGACAAAGCCTCAGCGATCATCTCCTCTGTGGGTATGTAGTAGAGGAGGTTTCTAATTTTACTCTCCACCATACCCTGAAATTTGGGAGGTTTTTACCTTGAGGATGAAGGCATATATTTCATGGATTAAAAAAAGAGAAAACTTCATTATGAACTACTTCAAGCAAAAACTAAAGCAAAGAAAACTAGTATAATGTGTTCAGTTAAGACATTATCACCTCATAGAAAAACCTGTCTTGTGTATATCTCGATCCAGTCCATTATCTTTTTTTTCAGCTTTACTGAGATATAACTGACAAATTAAAATGATGTATAAGGTATACAATGACAGTTTGATATATACGTTTACATTGTAAAATATTTACCACAGTGAAGTTAATTAACACATCCATCACCTCACATGTTACCTGTTGTGTGTGATAAAAACGCTGAAGATCTCTCTTTGCAAATTTCATGTATATAGTACAATACTATTAACTGTAGTCACTACCCAGCCCACTATTTTAAAGCACATTGGCTGTCGCATAATTTAATCTCCAAATAACTGGCTGTGTTTATAAAAAATAAACACTTTTTAAAAATACTAGTAATCACAATACAATTAATACGTCTAGAAAAATGAATAATTATTTCTACATCAAGTAGAGTGGACAGTTGTTAAAATAACGTAAAGAATGCAAGCACTCCTCTGACATTTGAAAACGTGCATGTTTTTATGGGAAAATTAAAACTCCCTGGACTCGTTCAGGGCTGACTGAGTAACCCCCTGTGGGCCTTAATTTCCCACTCGGGTAAGTAGACAGCCATCTTCATTTAACTTTCCTCATCCACCTGCTCTAGAAGGTTTAAAATACAACTGTCTCTACCCCGGGTGGGACTCGAACCCACAATCCCTGGCTTAGGAGGCCAATGCCTTATCCATTAGGCCACCGGGGCTGATGAAAGATCTTATTCGACAGTCTTAGTCTAGTCTCTCTCTCACCTTCCCGCGGTTCCGCACAGCGTCCGGGCTCCAGCTTGGCCTGATTTTGGTCTTCCTGACAACCATATGCGACCGCTGCATCCGCTCAGATCCCGCCTGCCCGCGAGCATCCCGGGACCCCCCAGGGAGACTGCGCATGCGCGAAGGAAACTGCTCAAAGACCTAAGGTAGCAGTTAGCTCCGCTGTCTTGACTTTGTCTTGACCCTCGCTTAGGGTGCAGAAGGTCTGGGCATCAAATCCCGGACGAGCTCTTTCCCCTTTCTTTTAGGAGAATCTACGTCCTTTAGCAGAACTACGTCTTTTAGGAGAACTAACATCAAGAAGGAGTTCGCTAGGCAAAATGTGGGCGCGAAGGGGAGAGAGGGCACAGTCGGGAGCTTGGGAAAAGCGTCGGTCATGACCTTCATTCTCCTTCCCACGTTGCTTCTTAGACCAAGAGTGTTTCCAAATCTAGTCCCAAATCTAGGCTGTTTTTACCAGAGCCCAGTGGTCTTAGGTCTTTGTCCTAAGGACCCTCCGTGATGCTCTGTATATGCCCACCTAGCTCAGTGAGTAGAGTTTGGAACTGTAATATCAGAGAGCCCGGCGTTTACTCTCCTATCAAAAGATGGGTATTCTTTCCCCTCGAAGATATTTGTCATTGTGGTTACCAGAAGTGGGGTCGGGGGAGGCGCGAGCGGAATTAGATGAAAGTAGTCAAAAGGTACAAACTTCCAGGTATAAGGAAGTACTAGAGATGCAGTGTATAACATAATAAAGATAATTAACACTGCTGTGTTAGAAGAGCTCATCTTTAGAGTTAAGAGAGTAAATCCCGAGTTCTCATCACAAGGATGATGGATGGTCACTAAACCATGACTGTGATAATAATTGTGATGTACGCAAATTGAATCGTTATGTTGTACACCTTAAACTTATACAGTGCTATATGTCAATTACATCTCAGTAAAAGTGGGGGAAATGATTAAAGTGTTTATCTTAGTGAAACTTCTCTTCTTTTTATTTATGAGTCCTTAGCAAACCACTGAAACATCACGGAACTGATAAAGGGGACAGTGACACTCCCTATGACCTCAAGATTACTTGCGCCCTCCATTGGGGTACAAGCTCAGCTGCCATTCTCCCAGCGTCTTCCCTGGGGGGAGAAGGTCCCATCGCCTTGGTCATTCCACTTAGCCAGAAATTCCTTGGTGAGAACTTGGTTCCACAGGGACAGTCATTTTTTTATGGGTAAAATGATGGCTCAATCCTGGGCATATTCTTTACATTAAAAATTTAAATATACATTCACACTAATCGACTCTTGAGAGTCCCTTGGACTGCAAGGAGATCAAACCAGTCCATTCTAAAAGAGATCAGTCCTGGGT
>SJYA01003425.1:0-23268 GCA_006410615.1 Neotragus moschatus
GAAATAGAATGCACTTTTATTTTTAGGAGCAGTTGATTACTGCAATGGTTAATTTGTCTTTTAGAAGTACAGCATGACCAAAAGAAGTGTACAGTTTTTTTGCTGTTAAGAGTTAATCTCAGTAAAACAGCAAATAATGAGTTGTGAGTATCACGGAAAAAGAAGTGTACAGTTTTTTTCGTGTTAAGAGTTAATCCCACAGTAAAAACCGCAAATAATGAGTTGTAAGTATCACGGAAAACACGATAAAAACTTTTGGCAAGTGAAAATAATGGACAGTTTCTTAGATAATTTCTGTTTGACATGAAGTTAGGTTTTGAATATTAAGGAAACACTGCTTTGATTTTGTGCTTAAGTTGTGAGCTAATTTCATATCAAAAACACCATCTTGGCATGGTATATCTTTAATTTGAAAGTTTATCACGTATTCCCACTATTAAAGTTATTGTTATTTAAGATACTAATACGAGTATAGCTGCTAGGTATAGCATAAAAAGTGGTTTCGAAAGTGGTTTGTTTTGAAATGATTGTCTCAAGATTGAGTATCACGGATTTGCTTTTTTCTTTTTTCGTTAACTGCAGAATTGATAAGACCAGATTTTAATGGACACTATTACAATGTAGGTTCACTAGAAATATGAGATAAAAATAGACGAGATCTCTGAATTTAATTTATCAAATGCTGTAAATTATACCATCTAGCTCTTCTCACACCTGTGGAAATCTTTGACTGGACAGTATCCAGATAGTTGTCTTGAGCAGTTCATGAATTTTATAACCTAAATTGATGAGTTCTTGATCTTAACCAAGTTTGAAGATCTGGTGGACATTTTCTCCTTTCCTTTTGAATATTGACATTTGTAGTTAAATAATACCCAGAAGGGATAATGGAAATTGACCCTAGAGCCTTGATTTTAAACTGCTGAGAGTTTGATTTTGCTGTATGTAGAACCAGTTAAGTGAACTTGGATCAGGAGTAAATCACTGTTTTGTTTTTTTAACTGCAGGGGTATCTGGTGTTTGTTTCTCATTGTTTAAGAAATACAGTGCAAAATAAGTTCTTGGTATGGTTACCATAATGCTAAAAAAACATGCAGTTAAACATTCTGATAATAGCCTATTTGTGTGTGGTTGGGAAGTAAGGGAGTTGAGGGAAGAAGAGAGGGATCAACCTAGTTTGAAAATCTGTGTTTTCTGTATGGAAATAGCTTCAGTTAAGCATTTTGCTGTGTTAGAATAATGCTACAAAACATTGTATTATGAACTCTGGGTGTTAGACAATGTGCTACCAGTAAGTTAACACACTTTTTTTTTTCCTTTTAGAAGAAAAAATCAGCACTTTTTGAAGTGTCTGAGGTTATACCAGTTATGACAAACAATTATGAAGAAAATATCCTGAAAGGTGTGCGAGACTGCAGTTATTCTTTGGAAAGTTCCATAGAGCTTTTACAGAAAGATGTGGTGCAGCTCCATGCTCCTCGATACCAGTCTATGAGAAGGGTGAGTTTTGTTTTTAAGTCTTGATTGGGTAGGCTTTTGTGAGTTAAACTTGGCTTTCTTTTTTTTTTTCCCCTCCTAAGAATGGGTAGTGAATGGTGATCGTAAATGTCTTTAAAAACAGAATTTAAAAAAACGGAATTTAAATAAAGCATGTGTAACTTTCTTAGGCATTTCTCTGTTGGTAATAGTGTACATTGTTGTGATTCATGTATTATTATATTACTGAGATTTCCTTTTTCAGGGGAGAATAAAACATCTTGCCCCTTGTAAATAAGGAACTTTTGAGGCGGTTTGTCTAAACTTCTGCAGCTCATTGAAAGTTACTGTGGGCAAAGTAACTTGAACAAGAGGGCCCCATCATTAGTAGGCTTGGGGGGCAGCTGGAGATAACCATGTAGTGGTCTGGAAGAGGTTAATTGGCCTCAATAATCGGCATATGATAAAAAATAGCATTTCACCTATAATGTGATTTAGAAGTTCTAGGACACCTTTGCTTAATTAGGGTCTGATTTTGAAGAGTGGAAATAATGGTACAAGAACTTAAAAGACAAAAAAATGAGAGGTTCAGTTGCAGTTTTCACCGTGCACTGATGAGTTTAGATTTCAGTATGATGAACATTGGACTGATTGATTATATGTGAACTCTACAAAATAAAAATTAGAATTAGGTCATAAACTGTTCAGATTGTATACAGTCCTATTCCTGTCACCTCTTAAAAGACATAATATGTGGTAGACCCTTAACACGGATTTGCAGCAACTGTCAGGGGCCACTTATAAGTGGGTTTTTTAAAATAAATAATTTACAGTACTACTCAGTCCACAGTTGGTTGAATCCACAGGTGAAGAACTGCAGATACGGGGGGCTGGCTATAAAGTTAAATGCACAGTGTCTCTCCTGCCCAAGTTGTTTAAGGGCCCGCTATATAGTGAACCTTTTGCACTTGAAAATGTTTTTGTAGTCAGAGCCTGTAATTTGTGATATTGCTTGTTATGGCTTTGTTTATTTGAAAGTAATGTTTTGTGTGTATGGCATTTTACAGGATGTAATTGGCTGTACTCAGGAGATGGATTTCATTCTTTGGCCTCGGAATGATATTGAAAAAATTGTCTGTCTCCTGTTCTCTAGGTGGAAGGAATCTGATGAGCCTTTTAGGCCTGTTCAGGTATTTTATTCTAAAATAAGTGTGGTGAACACATAAGTAAGTTGAAAACTCGGAGAATAGGGTACAATTTAAGAAATTCCTTAGGAATATGCTTTCTGATAGGTTTCCTTCACAAGTCCCTCCTGGCCTTTTGACTGTTGTAAGAATGGACAGCATTTGGATTATAGAATCTCTTGAGATTGAGGTGGTTCTGACGACCCAGTGTGTCTTTGAAATTATGGTCAGAGCAAATGTTTTAAGGTAGACATTTGTTGATTTATAGTGGGGCCCATAGATAAACTTTAGAAAATCTCTTCCCCTCCACCACAGTCGCTTCTAAAATATTTTGTACGTAACTCTGGTTCTCAGAGGGATCTCATCTAAGAAATGAATGAAGAAACCCTTTCCTAGGAGTTGATTTGCATATAAAGCTTCATAGGAGAAAAGAATTTAGTAGTAGTTCTTAACTTTCCTTGACATTTGGCTATGTTTGACTTGTCATTTAATGTGCTTGACTATTTCTAATGTTTTATTTAAGGGAATTTATGTGTGTGTTGATGTAATTTTATTTATAGTAGATCTATGTGTGCATGGTTGTAAGTACAAGATCCACCAAAATGTTAATTGTGGTTAGTTTTAGGTCAGATATAGGTATCTTTTCCTTTTTTACTTAAATATATATATGTTTAATAAATGTCTACAATGAACATACTTAGCAATTAGACAAACTAATAAGTAATTACGTTTATTTAAAGACTGAGTATACCAAACTAAATTTTAGAAGGCTTATTTTGAACTAATGGCTTAGGACTATGAAAATTGTCATGAAAAAATTTTGCTTTTATCCATTCTAACGAAGTGTCTTTATAGTGCTTTTGGGTGCAATAGACTAATTGGTATCCTCCTCCTGTCCCCATGGTAATGTTACTACACATTAGCTCAAATAAGTTGTCATTTTTCTAAGGTTCATTTGACGGTAGCCTAGATAGAGGTGAACGTCCTCTGTGTGTTAATTGATGACATCTGACTAAGATGAATGCACTGGAGAATTTAAGCTGAATATAGAAGACAGAAATGGAAAAGGCATGTTATGTTATCAGGGCAGGTCTTACACCTTAATGGTGCTGCTCTCCAGAAGCACTGTTCGGTTTTTGCTTTTTTCAGTTCAGAATTTTCCATTTGAAAAACTTAGATCTGCTTATCACAGTATATTTTTAATTTCTAGTACTCTGTCTTTCTCTCAGACCTTGTTTTAAAAAAATAGTTGTATTAAAATAGTCTTCTCAATTGTTACTTTTTTAAAAAAATCATGGCTGTTATATTGAGTGTTGACTGCTAGGCTGTCTTTCAAATAAAATTTGATGTATATTGAATCTCAGTCCTTAAACTAGGTAGATAGGAACCTCCTTTTGCAAAGAAACTGTCAGATAGGTAAATAATCCAAGGTCATGCAGTTAAGTGGTAGTCAAGACTTAAGTCTAGACTGACTATAAAGCCTGTGCTCTTAACTCACTACCCTGTACTGTGGAAAGTTTCCTGAATGATAGAACTTTAAATTATGAACTGAATATAAGCAGTAGGATATAGGATTATCTAATATTTTTATAATTAGTGGTATAAAAACAAACATACTTCTTTGGAGTAATTTTAAATATCCTGAATGAGAAACCTTAAATAAAAACAACAGGGTTTATTCTCTCAAGATTGGTGAAGGAAAGGCAAACTTTAATTCACACACCTTTTTTTTGTTCCAACTCAAAGCATTTTAAAAGCAGAATACTTTAGTAGTGAGATTTAATAGAAACCACAGTAGAGATTGTTTTAAAATATTGAGTTCTATATTCATAGTACTATGAAGCACAGGGAGTGGTCTCCTCTTTTCATTCCTAATGCTTTTGCTGCAGGTTAGCTCTTCATCCCGCTATTAAAACATTCATTACTTTCTTTCCGGGAATTGTTTCTTACATACTGCCTATTAGTTTTCTTTTTTGTGTGGACCATTCCTTCCCAAAACTCTGGATATTCAAATAGGATAGAATTGATGTGCCACAGAAACACAGGCAAAGCCTTTTTCAGTCTCACTTAAATTTCCTGTGTGTTATCTACTGGCCTCTTCCATCCACCCTGATATATGCCAGTGAAACACTTGAAGCTGTCTTTTTTGAGCAGCATCCTGATTTGGACACTTGGACACACAGAACACACTAGGTTCTGTTTCCTAGAATGGCATTTTCCAAATTGCTTACCATTATTTCCCCCAGGGAAAATTACTGTCATCTTTTAAGGCCCAATCCAAAATCATCTGCTAATACTGCCCTCATTGTCTACTGTTAGTTATTCTTTCTTCTCATGGTGCTTTTAATAGTAAGAACCCATTTTAAGATTTTTTTTTTTTTTTTTACAAATAACCACATCATATCCTGGAAAAGGTTTGAAGTAAGTTAGGGTTTACGTTTTTATGTTGCTTTTCCTCTTCAGCAGTATGTGAGTCCCTTAAAGTTGAGATAATCTTATTTATATTTGTCAGTATCTAATAACATGCTTTTCGTATCTAGTTCAATACATATTTGAATTGTGCAAAAGTATAATTCAATATTTTATGTAGAGTCATGTGTAGGGGATACCATATTTTATGTTACGGCTTATGAGAAAAACTGCTGGGTAGTAAAACCCTAGACAGCAAGGTCTGATGTTTTTTCCATGTTAGTATTTTCTACTGTCTTTGACATAATGGGAGAATAAAGATTGTTTGAACCAAATGGGCTAATAATCATTTTTACAATTCACTATTCTAAAATACCAGATTGTTTAAGGTTTCCCGGTTTCTTGAATTCACTGTTAGCCTGGTCTTTTCACCTGTCATTTGGCCTATCCAGAGACATTTTGTTGGATAATCTTCCTCATATTAAAAGATCAAAAAAAATGTTATGACTGACTTGATAACTGTTTTTCATAATGTAAAAAACTTTACTGATATGAAAAAAATGTGTATAAAACTTTTTTTTTTTTTTTAATTTGAGGGGTTCCTGTATTCTTAGATACTCAAATTTGTGAGACCTGGAAGTATATTTCAGGTGTGGGTTTTACATTTCATTTGCTCCTCTTAACTGATGGGTTAGAGCCCTTTTATTTTATAGGTGAGGAAGCTGAAATTTAGAAAAGTTATGGGGTTTGCACAGGTCACGTAAGTAGTGAGGTGTGCAGCTAGGGTTAGCATATAAATAGATTGCTTTCCAAGAGCCATCTGTAGCATTCTTTGTTATATAAGAGAAAGATGGGTGGTATTATTGGACTAAGTACTAAAGCAGGAGTCTTGAGCTGAGTAGGTCTGAAAATCTCATTTAATCATATTTGGCTTAAAAAGAGTATTAAAATTTAGTCACTTCAGTATAGTTTTTCTTGAAGGTCAAATTATAAAGTGTTACACAATAGAACTTTCTGTGATGAAGGAAACTTGTGTATCCCAAGAGATTATTTAGAATGGTGGCCACCAGCCACCAAATGAGACTGTTGATCATTTGAAATGCAGCCAGTACAATTAAAGAACTGAGTTTTCAGTTCCATTTAATTAATATCAATGTAAGTAGCCTCTATTGGTTGCCATATTGGAGAGCACAACTGTATACATGTAGGTACAGTAGACATTTTAGGTAGTGTAACATGCTTGTGGTTACATGTAAATGTTTTATTTCTTAGGCCAAATTTGAGTTTCATCACGGTGACTATGAAAAACAGTTTCTGCATGTACTGAGCCGAAAGGACAAGACTGGAATTGTTGTCAACAACCCTAACCAGTCCGTGTTTCTCTTCATTGACAGACAGCACTTGCAGGTAAACTTTTTTTTTTGTAAACCATACAAGGGCTAATTTAAAAAGTTTACTGGTTAGTAAATTGTTTTCTGTATGTTATTTAATTCTGATTTGCTCCTTCAGTATTGCGTTATTTTTGAAGTTATTTAAAAACCAGGAAACAGATGTCCTGATCTTAACCTGGAACACTGATTCCCANGTAAACTTTTTTTTTTGTAAACCATACAAGGGCTAATTTAAAAAGTTTACTGGTTAGTAAATTGTTTTCTGTATGTTATTTAATTCTGATTTGCTCCTTCAGTATTGCGTTATTTTTGAAGTTATTTAAAAACCAGGAAACAGATGTCCTGATCTTAACCTGGAACACTGATTCCCAAACTGCTGCATGTTAGATCTACATGGGGAGCTTTTCTAAAAGTCATGATTTCAGTTTGCAGTAATCACAATCTGTATTTTGAATAAAATCCTCAAGAGATTGATAATACATTTATGTTTTAAGAAGCACTAAATATCTAAAAGGATGAAAGCACATCTGTATTTTAAAGGTCCACATGTATTTTAAATAAGTACTTCCAGTTTAAGTAGCAATCCAAGTATTCCAAATTTATTTTTATTCTGTAAAATGTTTATTCTTATCGACCTAAGCCTAATAAATGTCATCACTTACAATTTATAGTGGGTAATAGATACTTTGTTAATTGTTAAAAATAGCATCATTGTAATTTATTTAGCATTCATTCAACAGATGAGTACTAAGTGTCAGGTATTGTATAGCAGTGAACAAGTTAGAAATTCCTGCCCTATAGGTTGGCATTTCATTGTGGGAAACCTAGAAGTAGGTAAGTAATAAATACTAAGAGAAAAGAGGGAATTATACTGTTAGGTGTGAATTCTTAGGTAATGTCACCAGAGAAGGCCTCATTGAGAAGGTGATTTTAAATACCTTTTTTTAAAGTACAATATCAATTGCATTGTGTAGAACATTTTTATTTGAGCAAGTCTGTGCAAGACAAGGTATTAGAGAATTAGAAATGGGAGTCATACTGCTACCTTCAAGGAGCTGATAGGCTATTTGGGAAGATTGTACGTTTTGTACCTTATAGAAAGTGTAGTTACAAGTAAAAGAAACTGGGAGTTAAGAAAATTAATTTCGCTGGAAGCATGTGATAAAACTGATAGAAAAGCATACAATTTAGGTGCGGTGTTGTTTGTTTGGGGCCTTTTTTGTTTTTAGTTTCTTATTTACCTTAGTGCTCCTGTGGTGAATATTTTTGGTTGACTCTTATCCGTTTTAATTGCTTATAGAATACTTTCGTTTGAGTTACTTACTGAGAAAATACTGTAGAGTAGGATATTCGACTAGTGTCTACAGTTGACCTTTGAATGACACAAGTTTCAACTGCACTCGTCCACTTATACGTGACATTTTTTCAATAAATACATAACTGCTCAGTCCAGTTGGCTGAATTCATGGTTTGTTCAGTCAGCTGATGTGTAACTGTATATATGGAGGGAAGACTAAATCATACATGGAGATTTTCAACTGCATTTAGGGTCTGTGTTCCAATCCCTGTGTCTTAAGTGTCGTGTTATCTGTACATAATATTTTACGCATTCATGACAACCTTTTTCTTTTTTTGATACTTTTAGGCTATGTAGTTTATCTGTGAATTTTTTCAAATTTTCACAAATCTCAAATTTTTTCAATATGTTTATTGAAAAAATGTACTTATATGTGGATCTGAGCAGCCCAAACCCATGTTGTTTAGGGGTCAACTGTATTCTGCACCAAACTGAATACTAAGCTTTTTGTGTATGAGCTC
Organism: Neotragus moschatus; assembly: GCA_006410615.1. NCBI lineage: Eukaryota > Metazoa > Chordata > Mammalia > Artiodactyla > Bovidae > Neotragus > Neotragus moschatus. The sequence goes on from SJYA01003425.1 coordinate 8,279, forward strand.
ATTTAATCCTCATAACAGTCTTCTGATGTATAGATCTTACTATTCCCATTTTATAGTTAAGGAAATTAAGAAATTTGATTGAAATCATCTAGCAGAGATCTCCCCTTTATATTCTAACATAATATATATGATAAGGGCTAGACCAAAAAAATTTGGAATGGGTGGTAGTATAGAAGCTCAGGCCTAGAATTCAGATTCTAACATACATGCAGTAACTTTCTGGCCATGAGACCTTGGACAAAGAACTTCTGTGATCATGTTTTTCTATAAATGTAGTAAATGAAAGTCCTAGGTTTTAAAAGTTAAAATGAAAAAATATATACGTATGGATTCATTTATGTACATAGGTATATAGACTGCTTCAGACATTGGCAAAGTCCACCTTCTGTTCTTTTGCCTTTTTTTTTTAAGAGGTGCTATAGTGAAAAGATGCAAAACTTTGAAGGCAGTTCTGGGTTCAGACTTCATCTTCCACTTACCAGCTGTAGTTTTTTGTGAAAGTACCTAGCACTTGTTTATCAGAATTTAGATGTTAAAATGGTACCTGCTTTTTAAAAATACTCAACGAGTGTGATTTATCTGTTAATACTTTGGCCTTGTCCTTTACCTCAGGATACGCTTAAATCTCTTAACCTATTTCTGATTTCTCTACCTTCTGCTCTCACATCTGCTTTCTGTATATAAACGTGATTGCAAATCTCTGTTCAGATCTATCTCCGTGATATGCCTTTAATCCTAATTTCTATTAGCTAGTAGTCTGATTTTCGTAACTTTAAAGTCTGCATAAATTCTGTAAACATTTAGTGTCTTGTTGACTCTTTTTCTGTATTTCATATGTCAAGGTTCTGTCCCAGCTAGACTAAGTCCCCTATGAATAGGGACCATAATTTCTTGCCTTACTCTATATGCTTTGTTACTGTGTTCTTAAGTGCTTAATAAATTGTGGGAGATTTTCATGTGATAATTGGCCAGTTACATTGAGGTCCTTAAGAATATTCTAAAAAATTTTTCCCCTTCCAGACTCCAAAAAACAAAGCTACAATCTTCAAGTTATGCAGCATCTGCCTCTACCTGCCACAGGAACAGCTTACCCACTGGGCAGTTGGCACCATTGAGGATCACCTCCATCCTTACATGCCAGAATAGAGTGCTGACCAGCAAAATGGAGAAGATCAGAGAGTGCAGCAGCATTTTTTTTTTTTTCTTACCACTTGATTCTTTCAGAGTTTAAAGAAAAATGGACTCATGCACAGAACACTATGCATTTTGAAACTTGTTCATCCTGGATTTTTTTTTTTTAATCATTTGTATCTCAGAACTTAAATTAGATGTCTTCTGCACGGACTGTGTGAAAGAAGATGCTTTGCATATTTGCTGCACTGCATCAGCATCTTACTAAAAATGTGAAATGAAAGGACTATTGTACACTGAAATGCTTAAATGTTTCTGAAAGCACAAGGTGATACTCATTTTTTATGGTCTTTCCATTTGTGCTGGTGTTGGCCTCTTTGACACCTGTCATCAGTATTTGGAGGGTGAGAAGTGAATGTAACAGGTATAAACACCGTTTTTAAAACTTACAGCTTTGCTATAGTCACCGTTGTTCAGAGCAGTGTCAGATTCATTCTAATGGCCAAAAGTGGTTGTTTAAGAAAGAAAAAGAAGATACAACCATGGGAAAGAAATCTTTAAAAAGCATCTCATTGTAGGCAGTCTTGTCTCATATATTACTGGGTCATGTTTGTTTCCTGGTACTCATAAATGTATGTATTTTATTTCCAGATCTCTTTCCCCAAGTTGCTATTATGAAAGAGAATTCTGCCGAGTGTGCACACAGTTACACACATTAAAGCAGATTTGGAGTCTGAAGTAGCTAAGCGGCTATGAAACTGAGAAATACATTCATAGCTGCAGAAACCACAATAGGTAGAGGACTTTCCTTTTGGTNTGTATTTTATTTCCAGATCTCTTTCCCCAAGTTGCTGTTATGAAAGAGGATTCTGCCGAGTGTGCACACAGTTACACACATTAAAGCAGATCTGGAGTCTGAAGTAGCTAAGCGGCTATGAAACTGAGAAATACATTCATAGCTGCAGAAACCACAATAGGTAGAGGACTTTCCTTTTGGTTTTTGTTTTTTGGTTTTGAAAAGAAGATATTTTTATTATAAAGAAAAACAATTCCAGTGAATTGTGCAGAAATACTGGTTTTTACACCATCCTAAAGGAAAACTTAGGGGTTTTTTTTGATGTAGAAAAGTTATTAAAGTTGGGATCTTAAATTGTGTGGGGAGGAAAAAAAACACCATTGAGTGTCAAAGTTCTAAAAGCAAAACTCATTTTGTGCAATGAACATAAGGAAAGACTACTGTATAGTTTGTTTTATTTTTCTTTTAAATGAAGAAAAGCTTTGCTTAAGGGTTGCATACTTTTATTGGAGTAAATCTGAATGATCCTACTCCTTTGGAGTAAAACTTAGTGCTTACCGGTTTCCAATTGTATTTAGCTTCTGGTTGGAATTTGAATAAATGAAAACCTAAATAAAATAGGTGAAAGTTCCCTGACTATTCAGGTGAATACACAAAACTCGAAGTGGTAACTTTTCTTCTAAGTCACTTGGGTACCTGTTACTGAGACTGTGCCCATGGCTAAACCGTAAACTCAGAAGCAAAGTTGGGTTTGTAATTTCAACAGGAATGGGAATCAAAGACATTTTGTCAGCTTTTAACAATTACCGTCCTGGCCTTATTCCTGGCTTCGTGGAAAAGACAAAAATATTCTTAATTCACAATGCACGTCCATGTTTTCTGATCAATTGACAATTAGAATCTATTTGAAATGAACACTTTCTCATGGTCAGGGGCTGTTCTAAACTCTATCTAACTGCCCTGAGTGGAACTAGGTGCAAAGGTTTAGGAACTTGCCCACATACTCAAGTTTTGAAGGGTTCAGGCCAATTAAAAAAAAAAAAGTCTTTATTTGGTATTGAGTGGTTAAATTTGGATTAGGTATCCTGGTCATTGCCCATTGTGAGTGATGTTACACCCCCTGAAGTTAATATCCAGAAACACACTGCTTGTGTGCTCTTTATTGATGTCCACGTTCATTGGTGAAGGTGGTGTCCTATTTCCCCATTTTATAGTTACTTTTTATTTACTCTACATGTGCCAGCATTCTGTTAGCAAGGAAGAGCTCTCCTGTTTCAGCCACTTACTGTTACCTAAACAGTATGGAGTCATTTCTTTTCAGTGCCATATTGTTTATTTGTGATTGGAAAATAGTTGCTTTACAATAGTGTGGGTTCTGCCATACATTGGCATGAGTCACCTGTAGGTATACATGTCCCCTCCCTCATGAACTTCCACCTCCCACCCCTCTGTTATTACAGAGCACTGGGTTTGTGCGCTCTGCGTCATACACTGCTATGTAATTTTCACGCCTTGTTTTATTGAGCACTCCTGACTTTCAAATACAAGATAGGTTCGTCTTGTTATTTCCCTATCCCACCCCCCAGCTCTGAAATCAGCTCTTTCTCCAAGGATCCCAAGTTACTTTTCGTGGGCAATACTAGATCTGGGTTTCCTATGTGCTCACTGCTATTATCAGGTTTGCTTTTGCCCTTCAGCAAACAGGGCTATATGTATTCTGATGTGTATGCTGTATTCTAATACAACCAAATAATCATCAACCTTTAACTGTTAACTGTTTCCAACTTCCAAAGGAAATTACTCCCTTTTTTTATGATCATCAGTTGTGAAATGTTAGAAATAAGACCCTGATGCAGAAACCAATTATAAATACCACAGTTGACAGAAACTTGAGAAATTGACTAAACAATTTTGTGAACTTGGGTCTTTCTAATACCAAGCATTAGGAGATTGAAGATGTGCATGGTTTTATCCTAGGTACTAGAAAAGGTAATTCTGTGCTCCCCACTGCCACCACTATAAAATATACTAATCCTGAACTGGGCTATTTATCACTAATCTGCTTTGCCTTAAACTTTATTGAGGACTGGTCACTTATTTTTCAGTGTGGCCTGTGGTTCATCTCCTTTGAAGTTCCATAATCTTGGAATTGGGTGTTTTTTTTTTTAAATGTAGCTTTTTAGAGCTGAGAAGGACCTATAATTTAAGGATTAATCATTAATTTGACCTTTAGCTCGATACTAGGTTTTAAGGTACTCTTGCCTCAAATGGCCCTGTGAGCTTTGCTTTACCTCTTGTTTTCATCCAAGTATCACGTATGATTACAGACTAAAACTTAACTCGAAATCAAAGAATATAGACAATCCTCCGTCCTATATTCCACTTGATCTCTGGCATTTTCCCCAAAGACTATTTCTTGGCTACTTCTAGTTGTGGTATTTTGAAAATTACATTTGTCCAAGTAAGGTTTACTCTGGACACTCATTGTTGGGCTTCTTCACGTAGCCTTCAGATGGTCTGTTTCCCATGTGTTTGGTATGTCTGCCTTGTGCTATTAATTTTCCCGTGGCCTTGTTAGTCAGATCCACAGAAGCAAATGAAATTGATCTTCCCTCCTTCAAAACATGTGCTGTAATCAGTATGTCTTCTCCTATTTTAGCAGGTGATAGGTACCTTGAAAGGAAATATTTAAGTTTAGTTAACAGTTTCTAAAAGAGAAAGTTGAGTACATCTTATAACAGCCTTCTTAGGTTATTTTTTTTCCGAGATAGTTCAAGAATAATGCCAGTAAACTTTCTGTCCTTTATAATTTGAATCCTGACCCAAGTTCTCTCTTACTGATTGCTTACATGCACATGTTTGTTTTCCCATAAATACAGGGGTTTTCAACTGCTCCCCAGCCCTGTGGCCCTTGTTTTTAGGTTTCCTACTTCATATATATTTGGGGCTAGTGAAAGATTCCCCCATGCTTTCATTTAATTTGCTTAACTTCAAATGTGAAGTAATACTTGCTGTTTTGTTATCAATATGCAGAAGTTACTCAGCTCTAAAATGATTTAAAAACAACTAATGGCAACCCACTCCAGTACTCTTGCCTGGAAAATCGCATGGATGGAGGAGCCGGGTAGACTGTAGTCCATGGGGTCGCTAAGAGTTGGACTCAACTGAGCGACTTCACTTTGATGCACTGGAGAAGGAAATGCAAACCCACTCCAGTGTTCTTGCCTGGAGGCTGCCGTCTATGGGGTCGCACAGAGTTGGACATGACTGAAGCGACAGCAGTAAGCAGCATAAGGAATTAATATGAGGCCTTCTTGGATCTCAGGCAGCTCCTGATGGTGGCCAAAACTTTGGCCACACAGACTTTGAAAGGCCAAAATTATGTTTGGCTTATTAAAGATGCTTTATGGTTGTAATAGCAGTATCTTGGAAGATCATGAAGTGCCGTGCTAGGTTGAAAGATATCTGCTCCTAACAGTCTTGAGGCAAAGCAAGGTCATCAGGCGGTCTTAACCCTCATCACATGGAATACGGGAAGAACTGCTGAATATGTGCCTCAGTGCCCTAGCAGTTCCTTTTGTTCATCTTAATCTCAAAAGACCCTTTGCATTTTAGTCTTGTGATTTGCTTATTGCATGCTTATTTCCATAGTAAAGACAGACTAAATGTTAAGTTAGCCTAAGGAAAGATTTAGATTGAAACCTGATGACTGATACCGTTTGCATTGACCTCATGTCAAATAACATTGGCTTTCCCACCCTAACTTCTGCCTCCCCTTCCAACAAAAATGATATCTTCTGTAGCTTAGATGGAATAATTGATTGTCTTTTCCAACACCACATTTCAAAAGCATCAATTCTTCAGTGCTCAGCTTGCTTTACGGTCCAACTCTCATCCATACATGACTACTGGAAAAACCATAGCTCTGACTCGATGGACCTTTGTTGGCAAAGTGATGTCTCTGCTTTTTAGTATGCTGTCTAGGTTGGTCATTGCTTTTCTTCCAAGGAGCAAGCGTCTTTTAATTTTGTGGCTGCAGTCACCATCTGCAGTGGTTTTGGAGCCCAAGAAAATAAAGCCTGTCACTGTTTCCATTGTTTCCCCATCTATTTGCCATGAAGTGATGGGACCAGATGCCATGATCTTATTTTTTGAATGTTAAGCCAGCTTTTTCACTCTCCACTTTCACTTTCATCAAGAGGCTCTAGTTCTTCACTTTCTGCCATAAGGGTGGTGGTATCTGCATATCTGAGGTTACTGATATTTCTCCCAGCAATCTGATTCCAGCTTGAGCTTCATCCAGTCCAGCATTTCACATGATGTAGTCTGCATATAAGTTAAATAAACAGGGTGACAATATACAGCCTTGATGTGCTCCTTTCCCGATTTGAAACCAGTCTGTTCTATGTCCAGTTCTAACTGTTCCTTTTCGACCTGCGTGCAGATTTCTCAGGAGGCAGGTGAGGTTTTCTGGTACTCCCATCTCTAAGAATTTTCCATAGTTCATTGTGAACCACACAGTCAAAGGCTTTGGCGTAGTCAATACAGCAGAAATAGATGCTTTTCTGGAATTCTCTAGCTTTTTCAATGATCCAGTGGATGTTGGCAATTTGATCTCTGGTTCCTCTGCCTTTTCTAAATACAGCTTGAACATCTGGAAGTTCTCAGTCCACGTATTGTTGAAGCCTGAGCTTGGAGAATTTTAAGCATTACTTTGCTATTGTGTGAGATGAGTGCAATTGTGCGGTAGTTTGAGCATTCTTTGGCATTGCCTTTCTTTGGGATTGGGATGAAAACTGACCTTTTCCAGTCCTGTGACCACTGCTGAGTTTTCCAGATTTGCTGGCATATTGAGTGCAGCACTTTCACAGCATCATCTTTTACGATTTGAAATAGCTCAGCTGGAATTTCATCACCTCCACCTAGCTTTGTTCATAGTGATGCTTCCTAAGGTCCACTTGACTTCCTTTTATCACTGATTATATATTCCTGATTATATTATTATTACTAATATATACTGTACTTAGAAATCCCTTTAGTTCTAAAACCATGGAATGTTTTTAAGGCAAATCTGTAGCTGCACTTAGGGATGACCAGCTAAGGGCAACTCATGCTTTATTTCTGTTATGTGTGTAGTCAGTTGTTTGAAATGAGGTATCACATTGAAAAAAGTTATTTGGGGTACAGTTTGCATACGTACGTTATGTTCATATCAATACTGACTCCGGGCATACCCCTTTCTGTGCACAGCAGAGCAAGCGTTGATACGACGTCCACTAAGGTGGCTGTCATGCCGCCATGGAGAGTGCCCATTTTATTGGTATGCTGCTCTTCTACTTTCATTTCACAAATCACTTTCCCAGGGGCAGCAGAAACAAGAGTCACCTAAGTGTTAAAAAAGAAAAAAAGAGAATTTTGAATATTTGGTGGTATTAGAAAAGCACAAACAGCTCTACCAAGAACTGTCACTGGATTAAACCAAGCCACCCCCAAAAGTTGATTCGGAAACTGAAAATCAAGTTACTAGTCTCTCTTGATATAAATGAACTCTGGAATAAACTGTTTTGAAATAAAAAAGGAATATTTAGGGAAAAACAGGAGTAGTTTTCTTAATCTCCACTCTGTAGAAATCAAACATTTCATCTGAGCTTTTGAGCTCTATATACAGCAACCTGGCATCTCTTAATGTCTTAGAAATTTTGCACTAGCAAAGTCAGGTGGTCCTTGTGATCTGTTAGTCCACTGTAGTTTTAATTTGGCTGTTCCTAGTTACTGCACAAAGTAATTTTTAGAGTGACTTCATAATGAATGGTTTAAACAATTTTTAAAATAGGCTGGAAGAAATTCAATACATTATGAGAACAAGCCTATACCTATTTTAGTATAAAAAAAGTTCAATAGAAGCCAGCAAAGTTAAATTGCTGCTTTTAAGGTCCTGCCCCATTTATAGTATGATAATGAAAAATTTACATGAAAGATAAAATGACACCTGAGATGGAAAAAAATAAAAAAGAATTTTAAAATAGATAAAGTGAGGAACAATGAAATTAAAATGTTATATCAAACATCTTTAGAAAGGAAACAAAAATAGCAGAAATGTGTTTCTTATATCCTATTTAATTTACTAGGAAAAAACATCATAGATAATATTTAGAAGTTGGAACTGAACTGTGAATGGAACGTGTTGCATCCAGTGCAGTAATTCTTGCTGTCACTAGAGGTTTTCAGACAGAACATGGATGACTGTGTGAGGTGTCTGCTGTATTTCGGGGAGGGAGGGGTGTCTCATGCATTAAGCGATTCGATTCTAGATAACTACCATTTATTGAGCACTTTCGTAAATCAGGCACTCTGCCAGTCTTTCCATGCACTATGTAATAAGGGAGAGATGGTTTCCATTTTGTAGTAATTCAGACTGGTTTACTCTCAAGATCACCAAGGATATGACAGAATTGAGATTCAGGTCTAAGTCTATCCACTTCCCAGTCTCCCTTGTTGCTAACCATAGAATCTCTATACAGTGGCTTTATGCTTCAACCAGGAAGGCATTTTGGAACTTCACAAACTAAGGAGTTGTTTGCTCTTTATCCCCTAGAAGGCCCTGATATAAAATGGAAACAGAACCATAAAATATAAACCATTCTAAATAATATGTCATGTTTTGCTTAACAGGTAAATCAATGGAAAAGTGAATGTTAGAATGGGGTCACTATCATTCAATAAATGATCTAGCCATAAGATATCCTCGTAAACTGATAATGCATAGCAAGGAGACCCAAGATATAAACTCACCTTACTAGGGCATTTACCAGACTGTGAAGCACTGCACTCTGAAGATGAACAAGATCAAATCTCTGCTCGTAAGGGGTTTCCAGTCTATAGGAACAATACATGCACACTGCAGTTCAGTGAATGACTGCCGACAGGATAAATACAGGTTGCTGGAAGTAAGGATCTTACTCATCCAAGTATGTTTTCAGGGACAAGACATTAGGAAAGGCATCCTGTGAAATTATTTGCAGATTGAAGGATGGGCAGAATTTAGCCAGTAAAGGCAGTTTGAAAAAGCTGGGCAGTTCAGGAAAGCCTCATAGTCACCAAAGGTGGGTGTGTGTGTGCGTGTGCATTTTGTCACATCTGACTTTGCAACCCTATGGACTGTAGCCCGTCAGGCTCCTCTGTCCATGGGATTTTCCAGGCAAGCATACTGGAGTGGGTTGCCATTTCTTTCTCCAAGTCACCAAGGGTAGTTTAGTGTAATTTCAAGGTACAGTGTATTTAATAGAGGTCAGCTCTTAGTGTTCCATTTGATTATCTAACGTTGGCTGCGATGACAACAAGTAAAACAAATGTCAATTTGACTTTCTACTGAAGAATACTGATTTTAATACTGATCTCCTCCATCCTGGTGGTGCAGATGGTTAAGAATATGCCTGCCCAGAGGAACCAGATAACAAACTGCCAACATTCACTGACTCATATAGAAAACAAAAGAATTCCAGAAAAAACATATACTTCTGCTTCATTGACTACACTAGAGCCTTTGATTGTGTGAATGACAATAAACTGTGGAAAATTCTTAAAGAGATGGGAAGATGGGAATACCAAACCACCTCATTTGTCTCCTGAGAAACCTGTATGCAGGTCAGGCAGCAACAGTTAGAACTGGACATGGAACAACAGAATGATTCAAAATTGGGAAAGGAGTACGACAAGGCTGTATATTGTCAAGTTTGTACCTTTTGCCTCCTTCACCTTTTGTCCACCACCCACTCCTGCCTCTGGCAATCACCAACTGTTCTTTGTATCTCTGAGCTCTGTTTGTCTTTTATTTTTCTTAGTTCTACATAAAGTGAGATCATATGGAAAATAAAAAAGAATCTGCCTGCAATGCAAGAGATCCTGGTTTGATCTCTGTGTTGGGAAGATGCTCTGGAGAAGGAAATGGCAACCCACTCCAGTATTCTTGCCTGGAGAATTCCATGGACAGAGGAGCCTGGCAGGCCACAAGTCCATGGGGTTGCCAAGAGTTGGACATGACTAAGCGACTAAACCCACCCACCCAACTTGAAAGGCCAAAGGCTATCCTAAGATACAAAATTGGCTGAAAGTGTATACTGGAATAGATACACTCTTGCACTGGTCACTCTGATATGGCAGAGAAATACTTTTATGTGTTACCAATTCTTTTTTTTTCGACCCTGTTGTACAGCTTGTGGGATCCTAGTTCCAACCTGGGACTGAACCCAGGCCCTCAGGAGTGAAAATAGAGTCCCAACCATTGGATCATCAGGTAATCCCTAGTGTTGCCAGTTCTTGTCTCCCTAAGTAGAATAAGTAAACCAATGGAAGATAACAATGAAGACTGATTCTTCTTTCGAATCAGAAGACTGATTCGCTACCCAACTTCTCAGAACTAAGAAACATGTCTTGTGGGGGAAGAAACCAATGGAGAACTACCTCTCTGTTGACAAATGGGGCTGAGAAGATGTGTATAAGAGACAGGGCTCAACANTCTATAGGAACAATACATGCACACTGCAGTTCAGTGAATGACTGCCGACAGGATAAATACAGGTTGCTGGAAGTAAGGATCTTACTCATCCAAGTATGTTTTCAGGGACAAGACATTAGGAAAGGCATCCTGTGAAATTATTTGCAGATTGAAGGATGGGCAGAATTTAGCCAGTAAAGGCAGTTTGAAAAAGCTGGGCAGTTCAGGAAAGCCTCATAGTCACCAAAGGTGGGTGTGTGTGTGCGTGTGCATTTTGTCACATCTGACTTTGCAACCCTATGGACTGTAGCCCGTCAGGCTCCTCTGTCCATGGGATTTTCCAGGCAAGCATACTGGAGTGGGTTGCCATTTCTTTCTCCAAGTCACCAAGGGTAGTTTAGTGTAATTTCAAGGTACAGTGTATTTAATAGAGGTCAGCTCTTAGTGTTCCATTTGATTATCTAACGTTGGCTGCGATGACAACAAGTAAAACAAATGTCAATTTGACTTTCTACTGAAGAATACTGATTTTAATACTGATCTCCTCCATCCTGGTGGTGCAGATGGTTAAGAATCTGCCTGCCCAGAGGAACCAGATAACAAACTGCCAACATTCACTGACTCATATAGAAAACAAAAGAATTCCAGAAAAAACATATACTTCTGCTTCACTGACTACACTAGAGCCTTTGATTGTGTGAATGACAATAAACTGTGGAAAATTCTTAAAGAGATGGGAAGATGGGAATACCAAACCACCTCATTTGTCTCCTGAGAAACCTGTATGCAGGTCAGGCAGCAACAGTTAGAACTGGACATGGAACAACAGAATGATTCAAAATTGGGAAAGGAGTACGACAAGGCTGTATATTGTCAAGTTTGTACCTTTTGCCTCCTTCACCTTTTGTCCACCACCCACTCCTGCCTCTGGCAATCACCAACTGTTCTTTGTATCTCTGAGCTCTGTTTGTCTTTTATTTTTCTTAGTTCTACATAAAGTGAGATCATATGGAAAATAAAAAAGAATCTGCCTGCAATGCAAGAGATCCTGGTTTGATCTCTGTGTTGGGAAGATGCTCTGGAGAAGGAAATGGCAACCCACTCCAGTATTCTTGCCTGGAGAATTCCATGGACAGAGGAGCCTGGCAGGCCACAAGTCCATGGGGTTGCCAAGAGTTGGACATGACTAAGCGACTAAACCCACCCACCCAACTTGAAAGGCCAAAGGCTATCCTAAGATACAAAATTGGCTGAAAGTGTATACTGGAATAGATACACTCTTGCACTGGTCACTCTGATATGGCAGAGAAATACTTTTATGTGTTACCAATTCTTTTTTTTTCGACCCTGTTGTACAGCTTGTGGGATCCTAGTTCCAACCTGGGACTGAACCCAGGCCCTCAGGAGTGAAAATAGAGTCCCAACCATTGGATCATCAGGTAATCCCTAGTGTTGCCAGTTCTTGTCTCCCTAAGTAGAATAAGTAAACCAATGGAAGATAACAATGAAGACTGATTCTTCTTTCGAATCAGAAGACTGATTCGCTACCCAACTTCTCAGAACTAAGAAACATGTCTTGTGGGGGAAGAAACCAATGGAGAACTACCTCTCTGTTGACAAATGGGGCTGAGAAGAGGACACTGTTTTAAAAAAAAAAAAGATTTTGGTTTAACTCAAGATAGGCTGTAGGGAACACATGTATTTATTTGATTATTAACTGTGGCTAATTTTGTGTTAGAGACCATACTCATAAATGTAAATGCATGTCTTACAGGCACTGAGACGCCGTCTCAGTCCTCACAAATCTTTCAAGTAGACAGTGTTTTTGTCTCCATTGGACTCAGGTCCACTAAGTAAACCTGCCTCCCCTGAGTGAAGTCGCTCAGTCGTGTCCGACTCTTTGTGACCCCATGGACTGTAGCCTATCAGGCTCCTCCGTCCATGGGATTTTCCAGGCAAGAGTGCTGGAGTGGATTGCTGTTTCCTTCTTCAGGGGATCTTCCTGACCCAGGAATCAAACCCGGGTCTCCCGCATTGCGGGCAGACGCTTTACTGACTGAGCCACCAGGGAAGCTTGAAAGAGCACTGAAACATACAGGTGAAAATGGAGGCCGTGAGAGACTACTTTTTGGGGCTCCAAAATCACAGCAGATGGTGACTGCAGCCATGAAATTAACAGATACTTGCTCCTTGGAAGAAATCTATGACCAACCTAGACAGCGTTTCAAAAAGCTGTTTCAAAGACATTACTTTGCCGACAAAGGTCCGTCTAGTCAAGGCTCTGGTTTTTCCAGTAGTCATGTATGGATGTGAGAGTTGGACTATAAAGAAAGCTGAGTGCCAAAGAATTGATGCTTTTGAACTGTCGTGCTAGAGAAGACTCTTGAGAGTCCCTTGGACTGCAAGGAGATCCAACCAGTCAATCCTAAAGAAAGTCAGTCCTGAATATTCATTGGAAGGACTGATGCTGAACCTGATACTTCGGCTACCTGATGTGAAAAACTGACTCATTTGAAAAGACCCTGATGCTGGGAAATATTGAAGGCAGGAGAAGAAGGCGACGACAGAGGATGAGATGGTTGGATGGCATCACCAACTCAATGGACATGAGTTTGAGTAAAATCTGGAAGTTGGTGATGGACAGGGAGGCCTGGTGTGCTGCAGTCCATGGAGTCGTGAAGAGTCGGACATGACTGAGCAACTAAACTGACTGAGGAACCCGTAGAGACCATCAGAGAAGACCAAAAACAAAAGTTAACAAATAGGTGCCATGGGAGGCAAACAAAGCAGTAGGGAANAGTTGGTGATGGACAGGGAGGCCTGGTGTGCTGCAGTCCATGGAGTCGTGAAGAGTCGGACATGACTGAGCAACTAAACTGACTGAGGAACCCGTAGAGACCATCAGAGAAGACCAAAAACAAAAGTTAACAAATAGGTGCCATGGGAGGCAAACAAAGCAGTAGGGAACAGCTCAGAAGAATTTAAATATTCCCTGAAGATTTAACCAGCTGAAGTACCATCCCATTCATGTTCACTGGCAGGGTGGTGATGGTGATGAGAGATGTGATAGGCAGGGTTATAAGCAGTATTTTTCCCCAAAGGCTGGTAATTGGCAGATTGTATAGAATCATTCTAGAATGCCTACAAAGGTAGATGCTATGAAAGTCTATATTCACAATAATCATGTTGGCAAGGTTTCTTTCAATTACAGTTCCTCTGCTGCTTTCAACCTGGAAAAGAGGCGCTAATAGGAAAGACCTTCCTCACCACCTATAGACTGAGGACTGGGGTGATGTCTCTTCACTCCTCCAGATCTTCTCAAGAAGGAAAGCACAAACTTGGGGAGAATTTCTGCAGCTAATTGAGTTTGGTATGTAGAACTGGAATAAGGTCCTTCCCAGGAAGGAGTGATGCCCTGCACGAATGTAAATATGATGAGCCCATTATGATAAAATCACAAACAGCAACAAGTCTAATCTGTTCCCTGAGGAACAGTAGTCCAGGTATACCTGTTGGCATATCACGTTGATAAACTTTAAGTAGTATCACTGTCCTTTTGTGGTAGAGCCAAAGCCTCAAAGTTTTTCTAGTACGTGTAAGGTCTATTCTTACTTTCCTACCCATTTCTATAGTCTTCAAAGGCTACTTACTGTTCCCAACCCTGTATGTCCTCAGGGTTCAGTCTTAAATCCTTAATGCTTCTCTGTAGTCTGTGCTGTTCCTCTTGAGACAGCTCACTTACCTACACTTTACCTCTCATTTCCACAAGGATGACTTGATGCAAGTCATCTGGCTTCTGAACTGCCTGCCCTTATTTCTTTGTGTGTTGGATTTCACCTGGTTATTTCCAGATCTCACCTGAGACTCCTGAAGTATATAGTTTCAAATGTGTTATTGTGGGGGTGAGAGTTCCATTGGCAAGTAACTTAAACATGATAAGGTGAAACAAGTTTCTTTATTGCAGAACTAGTTGAAAGCTTTTGGAGAAGGCAATGGCACCCCACTCCAGCACTCTTGCCTGGAAAATCCCATGGAAGGAGGAGCCTGGTGGGCTGCAGTCCATGAGGTCGCTAAGAGTCGGACACGACTGAGTGACTTCACTTTCACTTTGCACTTTCATGCATTGGAGAAGGAAATGGCAACCCACTCCAGTGTTCTTGTCTGGAGAATCCCAGGGACGGGGGAGCCTGGTGGGCTGCCGTCTCTGGGGTCGCACAGAGTCGGACCTGACTGAAGTGACTTAGCAGCAGCAGCAGCAGTTGAAAGCTTTACTATATAAAAGGGATGCAATGGCTTCATTCATATGAGGTACACAGAGTAGTCAAATTCAGAGACACAGACTATAGATAGTGGTTGGCAAGGCTGGGGAAAAAAGGGAATGAGAAGTTATTGCCTAAATGGTAGAGTTCCAGGTCTGTAAGATGGAAAGTGTTCTGGAGATGTCTGGTGGTGATAGTTGTACAACTATGTGAATGCAAAAATTACTACTGAATTGAATACTTTAATATGGTTAAGATGGTGAACTTTACGTTGTGTGTGTGTGCGCTCAGTTGTGTCCAGCTCTTTGTG